>CAAKMY010035551.1:0-34042 GCA_901111285.1 Corrigiola litoralis | reverse complement strand
CAGTTAAGGTAAATCGTTCGTCCAAGCACATTACCTAGTTTAGTTATCATCATTGGGCAATTGACAATGTGACACATTGGGGTGTCTATAGTTTGATTGTGGTTAATACGAACCAAGAAGATATGAACAATGATTTAGACCTATAAGTCGTTGGACTTGGTTAACTCCAAACGCCTATTCGTCTTAATCCACTAAACTGAATCGCAACTCAAATTTAGTAATTAAGTTAAAGTGGCTTCTGAACTCAAAGTTTGATGAAAAAGACCTTTTGTGAGATCTCGATCGAAAATAATGTCTTTGGTTTAAAATAAGAATAAGAGTCCTTGAATTGGTAAAAAAAAACAGGAGAAAAAAGGAAACACACATGAATAAGGAAAACATCAATCGCAACGGATTTTAGCGATACCCGATCGGTTTTGAACGTACCGAGTCGGGTGCGAGAACACCTAAAGAATAAAGGCGGAAAAACGCTCAAACCCGACAAGCTTGAGCCATACCCGTATCACTAAAGTATTGTATCTCTTGTAGGTTGGTGTCCCTCACGGCTGACTAAACATTCTACCTATTATCACTACTTGGTTGGAGTTTATAACTAACGAACTCTCTTTAATCATACCTCAACTGACCCCCTTTTAGTATACAATTATATATCAATCATTTGGGACATGTAGTATTAATGTTTTGGACTCACTCACATGACACTTTTGCGGCTACCTAACTTTGCCTATTAACTAAGCAATACGATCAATATTTTTTAGTCAAAATGCATCTAGCGACATATGTAGGCTATAAGTGTTCAATTTAATCGTCCATTGTTGACCCCTTATGCTATAGTAGCACATGCTTTCGACTCAATGACTTTTGTACATTACTTCATTATGAGATAGAAAAATAAATAACATGAAAGGAAACGACAAAATTCTATTATCACATCAATGTTATGGTTTTAGTGAGTCCTTAAAACCTTAATGTTTCTTGGGATTCAAATGTATGTGATACAATGGATTATTCTCGCTTTTTATTGCTAGAGGACAGGGGGCGATTCCTAGAGGATAGGCCTCCCACCACCTCCAAAACTTATCAATAAAGTCACCATTGGAATAATGGTTAATGTTGTTAACTATAGCCGAGTTAAAATGCATAGCAACTTCAAATATTATTAGCAGCATCATATACTATTTTAACTTTTTCTTTTTAATTTCTGTGAATGGGGAGTGGCCCAAGGAATGGAAATGGTAAAATATACTTTTAGTGACATTCTAAATTATATTACTCAGCGATTGTATGATGTACCATGCATGGAAGAATTATAATAATATATGAATTGGAATTAGAATATGTAATGTACAATGCTTGATGATATGTAATTTATAATTTGTAAATATGAGTTCTACAATGAAAGATTGTGTAAAGTGTATCATGGTTGATAGATATAACGTATATTGATTTATGAGAATGTATCTTTTGTACAGGTGAACATGTTGCACCTTGCGCTATGCACATTAAGGGATTTATTGTATAAAATTTGAATTGAATATCCATCTTTTTTTTTTCAATAAGGGTGATGATTTTTCAAAGCCACTTTCTATAAATATCAAACTGGTTTTTGACCCCGGCGATGCCCGGGAAGATGTCCGGGTGTTTCATAACTTATCTTGTTATTAGTTTTTCTTTCTTTATAAATTATTTTATGATCTAGTTGCATTTATATGGCTATCAACAAAAATAAATCACTTTATTAGATTTAAAGCATGCCAAGTTGGCATTGATTGTATTTATGACCTATTATATAATGCCATTTGGCATGCTTACTTGGCACGTTGTCGTTGCAACAACGCCTTTTAATCTATACTACTAGTGTTATAGCCCGGCGATGCTCGGGATGTTGTAAATTTCCTTTTTGTTAGTTTTCGGTTTCATTTTCCAGTCATCAAACTTTTTAAGAAAAAATGTACAATTTTGTGTTAGATTTCAATACATATGATTAAATTTCTGAGAAAATCAAAGATATTATTAAGTTAATTAGTAAAGTATTGATTGTCTTTCGAGGTCAATTAAAATATGTTGTATCATTTATAAACAATGTTAANNATTATAAGTATGTCAAAATAATGATAAATGCTCGATGACATGGCGTTATATGGTGACATGATGACGTGACTCTCTAACGTGACAATAACGTCTTTTAACAATATGTTATAGATGTATAGATGTTACACAACATAAGTATGAACATATGATTACTAGGACATTGGATGTTGACTAGAAGTGATTCTATCATTAACTAGTGCCATCAATATATTAATTGATAGTACAATACAATTATAATACATGTATAACATGATAATTAATTGAGCTTTCTACGTAAAAATATATTTTATCTAATGTGATACGTTACATATTTAGCATATTAACTTAAGGTGATTCCCCTAAAAAAAACTTAAGGTGATTAAAATATTAAACATAGGATTTATCATCTATATTCACAATTATACCTTTTCTTTTCTTTCTTTGTTAACACATATTGAGTAACCTCGTGTATGAAAGTGAACTAGCTTTAATCTATTATTATAAAAATTACTAATATAGAATATGATGGATTGAAATTAGAGTTTATGTTTCTGACATATTGCTAACATAATTGTGAATTATGAACAGTCTCTTTAATTTTGTATATGAGTGTATGTATATATATGGTTACCTTTGTTGTAGAATTATTGATATTTTTTTAGAGTTGAAAACCGAGATATTGTTTTTTTAATTTATGTGCATGTCTCATAAAAAATAAGAGGGTAATATTTTTTTTTTCATTATGTTATTTACTTTCATAGTGCAATAGTCAATTGAAAAGCATGTGATAAGTCTTAAATCTACTAAACTTCATGTTTATGAATTAATACAATGTTGTATATATTATTTTGTTGGTTTTGATGTTTGCTTAGTCTCTAAAATTGGCTATTCAAGGTAGAACCCACCATTATAAATTAATTTTAATAAGTGTTTTAATTTAGTTTTAGTCTTAGAAGAAAATGTAATTATGTGCTTATGAAGCCAAGATGAAAGAAATACATTTCATAAGAAAAATAGGTCCATCTAATAAGGTACATGAATATTTTATTTATATAAATATTTAATGTTATCATAAGCACATACTTTGCATGAGGTTAAAAACTAATGTATTATAATTTGTGGTGGTGACTGAAAAAACCAAGTTTTACAATCTTAAGTTGCCCACTTTATTTTACTAGTTGCCATGAATGCAACATACATGTCTACACATTTCTGAAAAAAAAAACACTTCTGAACAAATCAACACACAAACAAACTACTATCTTCCCCTTATCCCTCACAATATAACACGTTTGCAAACCTCAACAACTGGCAACTATATTCAGAGTCAAACAAACACCAAAAGGTGACATAGAGAGAAAATACATACATTCGCGAAATAAAATGATAGAGAAAAACAAAGGAATAATGATGGGTATAATTTTGTTAATCTGGGCAACAAATCTATGTCATCTTAGTATGGCAATCTGGCTCAACGTCCCAACATCTGGTACCAAATGTGTGTCTGAAGAAATTCAGTTAAATGTTGTTGTTTTGGGAGATTACTATGTCATCTCTGATGATCACACTTCTCAGGAGCCCATCATTTCTATCAAGGTTAGCATTTTTTAAGATCATTTATGATATATCTTTCTCTTTTATGGGATCTAAGATTTGGTATATGTATCATGAATTTAGTCAAAATTCCAAATGGAGTGTGATATGCTTTTTTTGTTTAATAAAAGCGCACAAAGTCGCTAATAAGAATCTAACTCCCCTCATTCTCTTCCAACCTCTTTGTTTGGGGACAATTTTTTTAAGCAACTCAAGCGGCACATGATTCTTTATTCATCATTAAGTTTGTTTCATGTGATTCTGCACTTTTAGATAGGCTTATAACAATTAGTATTTTTTATAAGACGATAATAGAAAGTTTTGTGCATTTTTTAGGCTCAGTTTAGTAAGAAGAAGAAAAAAATTCGCATTATTAAGTGTTTGTAACACCTAACAAAGTTCAATAATATAAGTTTTCATAAGAAGAGTTTAAAAATGTTTCCTACAACCTTAGTTGTTATTATATATGCCTCTAACTCAAATCTTATGGTGGAGTTTTTGATATGAATTAGAAATGGTTAAGTAGGGATACATATAATGATGGTTTTTATAGAAAATTATCATTATAATTTGAAACATCATAAGTTGGTAAACAATTTCGAAAAGAGGGGGTACTTTTATCCAGTTGAAATCATTGAGCGGGTGACTTGAACAAGATTTTGATGTTGCCGGTAATTAATTGGCCCCATCCAATGTGTGAGTATAAGATATTTGAACAATATTCGGTGGACAAGTTCGAATATTTAGATGTGTCTTGTAAATGAAAATATTGTGTGTTGATTTTAAGGAAAACATAGGACTAAACTATTACCTTTTTTTAATCTTTCTGACATACCATGTGTACATAAAGAGTTTATTTACAAAATAGAAATCTTACCCTAGCCAAGTTGGATTACTTAGCGTCTGTAACTGTCTAAAGAAAAAATAAAGAAAACACAAAGATATTTTAGGAGTCTCACGTGGAAGGAGAACAAAAATAAGCATGCAAATATATTGGTCGTGCTGTCGTCCATGTGATTGTGGGTCCGTTTGCTATACCATTTTGTTTTGGTATTTTTTTTTTTTTGATTTAAAATTTTCTAAACTTTATGAACTTTTATAAACTTTTAAATTTTTTTGAATTTTTTTTATGATATATAATTATACCTTACCTTTCCCATTTTTCAGAATATTCTGAATTTTTGAAAACTTTCTAAACTTTTTTGGACTTTTTTGAAAAACGATGTACTGAATAAACCCCATATTGATTACTTAAACTAGCCTTTCTATGTATTAACACTAATTATTATGGTAGACAGTCTATTTTTAGCATAAGAATAGACATGGCTATTCAGCGCAATACCAACTTAGAAGCCCACCCAAAATAATAGAACAAGTTAACCTTATTGGAAAATTAAAAAAACCAACGCCAAACATTCTAATTACAATACGCAACAAATGCGATAACTCATAAACACTAACTCCACAACCGTTGCAACCATGCGCTTCCCCACCACTGCATCTCTCATCCTCCTCGCCCCCCCCCCCACTAATCCCTCTTCCCTAACCGTCAGATTCATTCTTCTTCTCGACGCACCCATACCACGAGTCCACGACCCACTTTCCCCTTCCCTTTCCGACCTTCTCCTCCCCTCCCTGGCGGTTTCTTTCTCCTTCCTCTCCCTTCTCTTTGCCGCTGTCATTTTCCTCCCCCGTCGTTGTTAGGGGTAGTTTTCTTGGTTAGGTGGGTAGTTTTTGTTGGTAGGGAGTGATATTTGAGAGTTTTTGGGGTGGGTTTCGTGGGTATGGGGGGTGGTTTGCGTGGGTAGTGGGGTAGTTTTTGTCGGTTTTGGGGAGTGGTTTCTGACAATGGGGGTGGATTTCGTGCCCAAAGGGTTGGTTTCGTGGTAAGGGTGGTAGTTTTCGTGGTTAAGGGGGTAGTTTTGGGGATAAGTGGGTGATTTTCGTGAGAATGAGGGGTGGTTTTTGTGGGTAGAGGGTAGTTTTCGCAGTTAGGGGGGGTAGTTTTCGTGTACAAGGAGGTGGTTTTTTGTAGATTGAGGGGAGTGGGGTGGTTGTCGTGGGTTTTTGGGGGTGGTTTGCGGCGGGGTTGGGGTGTTGTTGTGAATTTGCATGAGGCAGGGGATGGATGGGGGAGAAGGGCGAGGGTGGGGATGCGTCAGGGGCGATGACACGGTGAGGGAAAAGGAGCTGCGCCGGGTAGGGGAGGGAGAGTTTTCGTGGGTATGAGTGTAGGGGGGTAGTTTTGTGTGTTTTTTGGGGTAGTTTGTGTGGGTTTTTGGGGCGGTTTTTGTCTGTTTTCGGGGTGGATAATGTGGTAGCGGGTGGTTTTTGTGGGTAGAGGGGTAGTTTTTGCAGGTAGGGAGATGCTTTATGGTTGTTTTCCGGTGATTTGCAGTGGTTTGTGGTGGTGTTGGGGGAGTGGGGCGGTATGTGTGACGGTGGGGTAGGGCGGCAGTTTCGCAGGGAGAGGGGGCTGTTGCGGGGTAGGGAGAGGGGGGTGATGTTTGGGATAGGGAGAAGGGGGGTTTGTTGTGGGGCGGGTTAGTATTTTTAGTTGTTGTTGGGCCTATTGGGCCGTCTATTTTTAGCACTAAAAATAGACCGTCTCTCAAGAGACTTGTTGATTAACGTCTTTGCTTGTGTTGCATTTACTTTGTGCCCAACAACTTCGTATGTTTTGAACTTGTTTTCTAGTTTTATTGTTTAAATTTTGTGGCATCTTACCTTCATGGTTATTACTTCTTGTTTAAAATTTTACAAGAATATTTTTGAAGTACTTGTAAGTCAATAATTCTATCAAACATACTTCGTTTATGAATGATTATAATAAAAAATAAAGTTTAAAATATGAAACATGGTGATTGGAAATGTTATTAACTATATCTAAAGAACCACACTCAAAATTTACACGAAATGAAAGAGTATTATTTGCACAATTAATTAGTCTGTTCATGAGCTCAAACGTTTTGCATAATTTTGTTCATGAGTTGCTTCTTAGAACACTGATCGTTAATGGTGAGACGGAGAATCAATTAGAGATGTTGGTTACTTTATGATGTGATTGTTAGATGGTGATGTCTTCTTTGGCTTTCCTATATATTGGTTTCATCCCATCTTTAAAGCAATAAATCAACTTCATAGCTCAAATTAGAAAATATCAAATCCGTTCTATGAAATTAGTCGAAATATAATATGAAGATATTTATCACTCCTCAAGCTAGGCAGTAGCTAATGTCTCTAAAAATTGTATACTCACTATACAAAATTAAAATTGTAGTGGCAACATAATATAGTAAGAGCTCTCACCTCCAAACTCTCATAACTTATTGTTTAGTGAGGATTTATGACCTCTTACTTTGTTCTCCTTCTAGTTTTCAAGTCCACCTACCATGTGGACAACTACCATGTCTATTGTCCCCTTCTTTCGCCAAACCACAAGGATTGTGCGCTTTAGGGCTACTTAATGTTTTCACAAAACTAACTAACGTTGGAGCGTGAGATCTTAAATTTTATGAAACCTAATATTGTGTTAACCTTAGTTGTAAGTACACGTGCTTCATTTTTATTTCTCTATATGTGCTAGTATGAGCTATAAGCTAATGTATAAGCTAAAGCTAAGGCTAAGCCCTAAGAAATGGTAAGTGGTCATGGTGAGTGTCAAAGCATGACATCTCAAATTGTACAAAACCTAATATTATGTTTTGCCGATCTTATTGCAAAATACATACTTGATTCACAACTGTGCTACTTCAAATGATTTTCGAGCTATTTCTAAAGTTGGGCGTACTTGTATGTGAAATGATGCAACCTTTTTAAACACTTCGTCGTTATAATCAACATCTCGATTGTTTGAGGAAACTAAGAAGTGGAACTAAGACTCAACTTTGTAATATGTAAATGTACATCATGGTCAAGAAAGCCAAGGTAGACAGTCCGTAACAAAAATCATAGTAATGTGAACTCAATGAATTTGG
This sequence comes from Corrigiola litoralis, assembly GCA_901111285.1. Classification (NCBI taxonomy): domain Eukaryota; kingdom Viridiplantae; phylum Streptophyta; class Magnoliopsida; order Caryophyllales; family Caryophyllaceae; genus Corrigiola; species Corrigiola litoralis. The sequence continues at coordinate 26,402 of CAAKMY010035551.1, read as the reverse complement.
TTTCCAATTTGTTGTAGTAATTTAATACTATTCACGGAAGAGTTTCGTAGTCAAATAGAAAAATAAGATATATAAATAGAAGGCGTATCTCAGGCTATTTCACATATTTACAATAAGGTTGTGAAAACAGTTTAGAATCAACATAGTCGACAATACTTTTGTCTCATTACTTAATGAGATTTTGTTGTAGTAAAATTTTAAAAGCCAGAACTGCATATAAGGTGGAAAAATCAATGGTAATGAGTATAGCGTAAGAATCCTTGGTGGAATAGTGTTGAAAAAGAACTTAAAAAAATTTGTTATTTATTAATTTTTTCTTTGGATAGGATAAAATATTGGTATGAAAATAAGAATATCTCGAAGATAGGATCATGACTGCCCTAGTCATGACTAACATTTTAATGTAATATTTTGTGCATGTATATCATTTCCCCTTCTAGTAATGATTGGATGTGTATTATTAGGTAACATCACCATACGGAAACAACCTTCATCTCTTGGAGAATGTGACTCACGGCCAATTTGCATTTACGACCCATGAGAGCGGCAACTATCTTGCTTGTTTTTGGGTGGGTGGTCATAATTCAAAAGGTCTAGATGTAAGGGTTAACCTTGATTGGAGAACTGGGGTTGCCGCTAAGGATTGGGAATCGGTTGCAAAGAAAGAGAAGATTGAGGTATAGACATGATTTATTTGTCGTTCTTTCACCTTAGAATAATATGTTTGCAATATCTTTTTTCTTTGAATAATATATTTTGTTTTCTAATGATGAACTATGAAGTGTGTAACTATGAAGTGTGTGGACCTTTTTGATGTTGTACATATTTCAAAATTATCGCACTTCTCCTCCTCCCTTTTTCTCTCCTAACCTCTTCACATTATGGTTATATGTGAAAACATGTTGGGATTTGGAAAGGAGATAATCTATTGAAGAAAGAAAAGTTGTGGTTGAATTCTTATTGTAACACCCCAACCCCTTGCGGACTGGTCAATGTCACCAAATGTGGCTCTCCATGCTATGTACAGACCCTACTGTACCAACACATGTCTTTTCAGTGCACTTTGTCCTCACTTGTGCACACCTAGGAAACTTCTCATGAGGTCACTCATCCTAATACTACTCCCAGCCAAGCACGCTTAACTGTGGAGTTTCTAAGTAAACGGGCTCCCTGAAAAGAAGATGCATCTTGTTGGTATGAGTAGTGCTATATCAATCCTTTTAAGCACTTATCAATTCTCTATCACAAATGTGGGGTATCACACTTATGGATAAATGAAACAATTTTCTTTGGAATACTTGAGTTACCGTCAATTTTAAGAGATATGCAACCTTGTAAATGGATATTTTCTTGGGTCTTTGACTAGGAAGAATTATGCCACCTTCGAGTTGCTTGTTGGATAACACTCAATAATTAATCCTCTAGCTTGAACACGTTATTGTTTGTAGTAGTTATTAATTACCTCTTTACAAATGAAAAAGTCCAAATTCTTTCTTGGTTAGTGGAGTTTTGAAAAAGAAAGATAATATTGTGTGTTTTAGTTCGTGATGCAACCTCAATTTTCTTTTATGAGTATTCTTATAATTAAATTCATGTTCTAACATATCTTTCTATAAGTTGTCAACACAAACTATGTGCTTTTTATAACTGTTTCTTTTTGGAAGGGTGTTGAGCTTGAGCTAAGGAAACTTGAGGGAGCTGTAGAAGCTATACATGAGAATCTACTATATCTAAAAACTAGGTAATTCGTGCTTTTTACAAGTTGTTTCTTAATATTTGCTCGCTTATGGCTTTCTCCCCTTTCTCCTTAATTGTATTCCTATGTACTCTCAGGGAAGCTGGAATGAGGACAGTGAGTGAAAAGACAAATACCAGGGTGGCATTATGCAGTATTATGTCTTTAGCAGTTTGCATAACAGTTTCTGGCATGCAATTAATGTACTTGAAGCGTTACTTCCACAAGAAAAAGCTAATCTAGATGATTTTTTGTAGAAAGTTATGATGAGATGATAATGTTTAGACAATAATTAGTTTGGCTAGATCTTAGTAATTTTTTTGACGAGATGAAACCCTTTAATTATTTTTGGGTATTCTATATTCCAACCGATTTTTATATTTTACGATTGCATAAAGTAGCTAGTAACATCAAATTTGAAAATGTGTCTTTGGTACATTTTGGTCACAGTAGTAATGCCTGAAAGACATAACAAACTCGACCAATTATCTTAGAAGATTCCAGTAGTACGATCTATTCCAAAACATGATTTTTCTCAACCATAACCAATGTGATGAATTGTGCATAAACTTCTTTTGAAGTCAAATGTCACTAGGAATAGATAATTTGTGTATTTTGGCCTAGTGATAAAAAAATTGGGGTGATTGTAATGTCACAAGTTCAGATGCTACCCCAAACTCCTTTGGTAAGTCATGCAAATCTTTTTATCTGAAAAAGAACTGAAGAATACAATGCAAACATTTTAGTGCTATGAAAAAAGTCATCATATTAAACCAACATTTTCAACTTTGGGTAAGTAATAATTAAAGATCGTCTTTGTTTTGTTGGTAATCTAATTATATTTAATAAGTAAAATATATGTTCCCCTCTGAAGCAATCATCTAAAACTAGACCGTCAAATTTGATTTAACGAAATCTCTAAACTAATTTGCTAGGAAAAATAATCAAAATTTGTTACAATAAAGGATTGTGATACCCCAAATTTGTGATTATGATTTTGTCAATGCTTAACAGGATTGATAGTACTAATCATACAAACAAATTAAAAAAGATGTAAATTTATAATGGTTAGGTTTATATTCAGCGATAATTATAAATGGATATATTTTTATATTTTGAGTTATTAAAAATCAAAATATAATCTCAAATAGTGTAAAAAAACAAGTGTAAATAATTGGTAAAAATGGAGCGAGTATAGAATTTTGACCTTAACAATTAGACGTTAATAAATTATGAACTGGCCCATGTTGGTTCAAGTCAAGCCCCGGTTGTGTGTGACTTAGCTATACCGGCCCATCAATTAAACACAATTAGACATGTTAGGTCTCACTGGACCATGTTTAGCAGACTATCCTATGGAAGTGGTAGAGCTGTATTGATATGTCGGCATATACAAGATTTAAAGAGTGACTGAGTGAGAATTCATGAACAAATGTATTTGTCTCTTAAACATAAAGATTGAAATCACAAAGGCAATTCTGAGATTGCTGAACAAATTGTGGCTCAAATTATAAGTAATGCTGTCCTGCGAAGGGAGCAAGACAAACGTTAGCTCGGATAGTACACTAATTTCTCAACTTACATAGGTTTCACTTTGTTTTCACTTTTTTTTTTTTTTTTTGGTATGAAAGAGGGGCAAGCCCCAAGGAAACAAAAGAACTACATAGTTACTAGTCTAAGCCAGGCCACGCCTGAGATGTCTTCCCAAAGAATATCACGGAGCTCCCTCGGAACTTCTGTCGTCACTGTGAAAGAGGCATTAGTCTTGATACCTGTATTTGCAAGCCAATCAGCCGCCTTATTGGCCTCATGGTACTCATGAACAAAGAGGACATGCCAATGGTTGTCGAACACAAGATTCTTGCATCTACTGATCATGTTGGCATGTTTGCCTAGGGGAACATATGAATCCGTCATGAATTGCATGCATGTAGCATTATCCATGCTTGCCACCCAATGTGAAACATCTAGAGATAGAGCCAGCTCCAATCCACGCAAAAGAGCTAGAAGCTCCGCATGTACAGAAGAACAAATGCCAAAGGAAGTGAAGAATGAAGAAATAAGACCTCCCTTGCTATCTCTAATGATCCCTCCACCATCTGTTGGACCCGGATTACCTTTGGCTACACCGTCGGTATTAAAGGCATAGTTAGCACCAAAAAACAAATGGTATTAAAGACATAGTTTATAGCCAATTGCTTTGTAGAAGTTGACAATTGACATCAATATCCAAAAGACAAATTGGTAATTTGCAAATCTCATGTTTACACATGACTTCGGATACTATCAATCTACCATCACCATATAAAAAATGTATCTTTTCAATTATTGTCAACCTAAGAAATGCTATTAATAATGACAAAGAGGCAATTGAGAATAATCAAATGTAAGCCAAACAATTATCTAACACATGTTCACCTATCCATACTTGTTACGATTGAGAGGAAGGTCAGCAATTGGTTCTAGTAATCGTAATTAAATATATTTTCATCATTAAAGGTGTCAAAAGTAAAAATTCAACAATTGCCAAGAAGTGAAAGGAACTTGTTATTATCAAGTAAAGAAACTTGTTGGTTATTGCAGTATTTGTAGAACATTGGCTTAGCGTATTAGGTTCCATGCATTCAAACACGGAGTAGTCATATAACAATGACAAACCTGTATGAAAAATGGGGATCATTTCATGTTAGATCGAGATGGTCTCACGAATCGTGTGTCGAGTATTCAACATACTCAGTACTCGTTAGAGGTTTTCTTGGTGGCCTTGTTGCTAATTTGGGTGTTGCTCTTGTGATCAAAGTTCATTTTCATGCATGCATAATTTATGGGTATTGTTATTGCGTTGCATGCATATTTTATATGACAAATGTATCTGCCCTCTCAATTTAATAGTTGAATAGGATTATGGGAGGAGTTGGTTTTGGCCTTATGGAGTATGGTGATTTCTGAGGTGTAGTGGGATTTTTGCTTCGAGGAGTGTAATTGAAAAGCTGTAATTGGCTTCGGCCATATAGGATATGGTCATATGGTGTTATTGCTCGAATGTACCTAGCCTTTGGCTTTCTCCATCTTATAATAACTGCCTTCAACTATCAAAAAAAAAAAAAGACACTTCATTTTTTTTATCGTTGTATGTGGAGTAAAAGTGTGTAATGATCATGAGATTAGCTTAACACTCATAACAACCATCAAAGAGTACTTCAAATATGAATTATGTATGAAAAGTTAGACAACCTTTTGGAGAGGATAGATACACCTGAATTAGAATATTGAAAGGTACATGAAGCCAACTAGCACATTTCTGAACTCATAATGATCCCATGAGATTGACGATCATTCTGCAATTTAAAATGCATGTCATAGTGTCCGAAAAGCTTAAGGATTGCAGCTTGCTTAGCATGCAGCAGATTGTGATTTGACGCTAATTGAATCAATCAGCTTACCAATCAAATTACAAAGTTCTACATCCCAGGTTAGTCAACTAAACCGCTAGCGGGAGAAAATCACCAAATAAAAGAATTTTCTATCGCTGGCCTACGTTATACGTATACAAAAATTTCTATATGTCCTTCAGAAATTTGATGTACTACAAGCCAATAATAAAATTAAGGGGCCTATTCTTAATTTCCATTTCTAGTAGAAAAAATATACAAAAGTAATGTCAACTATTGAACTAATTCACTAGAAATAGAAAGAAAATAAGGTACACAACAAACCGAAGTTTATAACACTAGAAATCCCTGATACTTTTTATTACATTTTTTAAAGAAAAAAACATAGGATTAAATTTTAAAATCCATTCAAAAAAAAAAAAAAATTAACTTCCGTTCATGTTGTGGTCATGAAGAGTAAGAAAATAAAGAAACAATGATTATCAATCACATAATTAAATAAGGACAAAAGAGACAATTAACAAATCAAAATCTTGCTAAAATAAGAAATGCTAACAAATAATTAAATATCCAATTAAAATTCTCATTAATTTATGTTTTTTTTTTGTTTCAAAAAAAAAAAAAAACGTCATTAACTTATGGCCATGTTTGGTAAATGGTTTTGGCTTTTAGATTGGTCAAACAAGCCAACAAAAGTGTTTGTTAGATGACTTTCTCGGTTGGCTTAAAAGCCGACTTTTAAGCCAATTTACAAGAAATTACAAAGTGCAGCTTTTTCCCTTAGCTTTTGACTTTATGACCTATTTTATAACTAAAAAGCCAACTAATTCTTGTTAATTTTACCAAACACTTTTTATTCCAACCAACTAAAACTGTCAACCATTCCAGCCGCTCAAAACAGCCCACTTATTACAGCCGGTCAAATAAGCTGACAATTGCATCCAACAACCAACAACCAACAACCAATTGTCAAACAAGGCCTATGTTTAGAATAATGGAAGTACCCGAGACGCGATTACCCACGAGCTGCTCTGGGAAAATAGAGAATGGAGCGGCACTAAAGTCCAAAAAACTAGGTATAAAGTGTATTTGAATACTATTTGTATACATCCTCTCATCTTCTTCTTCCTCACCACAACCTCCATATCCAACCACCCCATAACCCCATAACTTTGGCCTCACTTCGTCGGCTTCGCCGCCGATCTGAACAAACTAAACCCCCAACACCTCTGAGTGTAAAGTGAGGATGACTCAACCCATTTGGTTATTTATCAACCTTAAGCCCCCGTCGGGAATGAGTGGTGGTTGAGAAGGTGCGTTGAAGGGGGTGGGTGGGCTGGTGGAAGGGGGTTCGTTGTCAGGGAGGATGTGGTTGGTTATGTTGTACTACGTATTAATTAGTCGGTATATTATACTAGTAGTTAACCATATATACCGTATAAATACAAATTTGTATCCCATATTTTTGGACTTTAGTGCCGCTCGATTCTCTATTTTCCAAGAGCAGCGAGCGGCCTATTATTTCTCGTAAGTACCCCTCGCAAATTATACCCCTGTCTATGTTAAAAGGTGGACCCCATAGAAAAAAAGTGGGGTAAAAAGAGAATATTTTTGATAGTTTTTAATTTTCAGATTTTGTGACTTGTCTTCTTTACCCTTTAATAAAGCGAGAGTCCACCTAAAATAGTAGACAAGAGATCACAATATTTTTTTGATACTATAAAAATTGTTTATAATGGGTGGTAGTGGAAGTCGTTGTACCGGCCCTTCTCCTCCCCTCCCTTCCCCTTTTCATAATCTCAGATCGAATTCCAATTTGTATTTGCCTCGAGTTCCCCATGTTTAACTTAATAGACAGTACGTGTACAATATGACATCCCATCCCATTGATGTGACATATACTAATACTATTGATTCATATCCATTTTCATCATATTATTCCATACATTGATCACATGATACCATACTAGTGCACCACATTAATAAAAATAACGTTACACCACCACCACCAACCACTATAGCGTTACTCAATTGCCAATTCAATTCTATAAATCCCTAACATCAAACATAAAACATAAAATCCCACTCTACTCACTCTATTCACATTTCTCTCTCTCTCTCTCTCTCTCTCTCTCTCTCTCTCTCTCTATCTCTCTCTCTCCACCACCGAGTCAACTCACGAGTTGTTCCCATTTTCTTTTCCTTTTTACCTTTTGGGATATTCTGGTGATCCCTTTTTTCCCAACTAACTTTTTCAGTTACTCCACTCTTTTATTTCTATTTCTATTATTATTATTATTGCATTATTGCATTATTAATTATAATTACCATTTTAATTATTTTGCTGATAAATATATATCATTTTCTTGCAGAAATGATACATTTTGATCGTAAAAATAATAATACCATCATCATGAGTCAAACCCAGCTCGAGATTCAACCTCGTGAACTCTCCTTCGTTGGTCCGTTTTTTTACTTATTAATCTCGTTTTAATTTTACTAATTTTACACTAATGTATTTATTATTTATTTATATATTTAGTTAACTTTGTTCAATTTACTGCATTTTGGCCCATTTTGCCTTTTTAGTTAATTAATATGACCAAGTTAATATTTTGTAATGATGGTAATTGTGAAAGTAATTTTGAGTGTTTTAATTTAATTTAATTTTGCTGATTGCAGTAGAATTGAGTAAACAGAGCAAGTGTACGATTCGACTGATCAACAGAACAGACAGTTGTCTTGCTTTTAAGGTGGATTTTGCGACGTTTTTCGTTTCGAGTTGCGACAATTGTTGTTATTATTATTATTATGATTGCCTCTGTTCCAAATTAGTCGGCCACATTTGACTTTCGCGGTCAAAGCAGTGCGACTTTGATCGAGAGTTAGTTGCACGATGTATGAGTTGAAATGAGGCCGATTAATTTGGGACGGAGGTGGTGTTTTGGTTGAGAGTGTGAGGGGTTTGATGAGTGGAATGTGGTGGTGGTTGTAGGTTAAGACGACGTCGCCCAAGAAGTACTGTGTGCGGCCGAATGTGGGTGTTATTCAGCCGAAAGCGACTCATGAGTTTGTTGGTATGTCGTTGTTGAGCTTGTGGAGTGTTGTTTTTGCTTGTCTGACAAGGGTTTTGTATTTTTGAGCTTTTCGTAATTGTAAAGATAGCATTAGGATGTCGACTAATTAGACCTTGAGTGTGTGATTAATTGATAAGCAAATATGTTGAATTTGCGTCGTTTTATTGGCTAGTTAGTATATACTGTAGATACTACAATAGCATGCTGAAGTACTTGAATTGAGACGAGTCTGGTATTGTGAGCAGACTTTTGGTGTGCGTGTTGTATGAGATATTGACTTATTGGGGATACCACATTCCGATTTAATGTTAGGTACTGAATTGTAAATCGGACACTAGGTAGGCTGGGGGGCTTGTAGTGGTTGTAACGTTTAAGAAATGAGGTCGTTTGATCACTGATGTACGATCGTGAATGTGGATTTTTTCCCTGATGTTTACTTTGTTACCTTACTTGTTTCAAAGTTGGCGTAAGATTTATAAGCGTCAAACATCAAGGACTAGATAGTGAGGAAGAGAGCGAGTTTAGAAGACAGCTGCGTGATCGTAAAACTTCTGCCTAGCTTGCTCCTAGGCTTTTGTTTATCTTGACATGATTTAAGATAGTGGTTTGGTTTATTGGAAGACTTCAGTTCTTCGGTATTTGTTTGAGGAAAGGCTGATTTGATTTTGCATTGTCTTACATTATGAATTTATGATGTCATATATTAGGCAATGAAATATGTGGAAAGATCTGCGAGTTTTTTTACAAGGAAGTCTATGAGTGACTTGCTGACAATTGTTACTGCTTCAAAGTGATTACCTTGTGATTTTGAGGTCATGATTGAGTCATGCATGCAAGTTTTTTTCTGTGGATTATGAAGTGAATTTATCATATTTTTGATGGCACACAAAGGAGCTCTTTTGTTTGCTAAAAGAGTCTGCAATGGACAACTGCATTGAATGACTATTAGTCTGTTCACTTAGGGTGATTAGGCTGCTCATATGATAGAGAGAGGCCCTGGGTTTGACCCCCTACTTTCGGTATCACCTGTAAAACTGAATAAAAGAAAAGTGGCATTGTTGGGATTTGAAGTTCTGTCCTCGTTTAAATATCTGCTTTTCCCAAATATCTGTCAAAGCTTCTATGACTTAAGTCACCATTTGACATGCCTGAATGGCCGATTAGTTTAGATTTTTTTATTTTTTAAATGTAACCATAGCTGCTGATGTCACAGTTGTTTATCTTTTGTGTTGATGCAGTCTTAATGCAAGCTCCAAAACCAGGTCCAATTGATATGGCATGCAAAGACAAGTTCTTGATCCAGAGCACTATTGTTCCTGAAGGAACAGCGGAGGAAGGCATAACATCTGAAATGGTAGGAACTGATAGTGATAGTTGATCGTGATATTTTTGAACTTTCTCACCTCTGCTAATGAGTAATGCCTCTACTTGCTGTTTTCTGGCAGTTTTCCAAAGATAGTGGCAGATACATTGAAGAGAGCAAATTGAGAGTGAACCTTGTTCTCCCGCCACGTTCTCAGTCCCCAGAATTGTCAGCCATGAATGGAACAGTAAAGCAGGTACTAAGTTGTGAAACTTAAGTTTTCAGAGATCAAATATGTCATGGATTCTAGCAGACATTCTCAATCATGTTGTTAGTGCCAGAGTGGACTGAGTCAGTCTTGCATCTTCTCCTGCTTTCCTGCTTTTGCTGCAAGTATTCATGGACTTATTATGGGTTATTGTGATTATATGGCTACTGCTGAAACTTGGAAGTGCATGTTGTTTTTATAAGATCTTCATCCTTCGGAAATGATCACCAATTTATCATCAACAGCAATACAATTTCTAATTTAACAGGCTGACGGGCCTGTAGAATCGAAATTTTAAATAATGAGGATTTGAAGCCAGTCAAGGATAAAGAAGTTTCACCATATCGTGAACTGAAATTTGAGCCAGCAAAGCATGTAAAATTTGAAACAATGAAGGCTTTTGACTCGATTTTACAGAAAGAGAACCTGGAACCTGCTACAGAGCCAATTAACAGAAGCAATGAGGAAGCAAAAGTAATTGAGTCGAAAATTCCAAGGGGTGAGGAGGAGCAAAAATTATACAAGGAAGTTGAAGAAATGAAATCAAAACTACATGAACTTGAATCGAAGCTAGGCAAGGTCAGTTGCTTCAGAAAATCTTGCATCAGTAATCCTGGCTTTGGGTTTTCCTCTCTTTTTTTTTTTTTTTTTTTACCTGTAGTTTCCTTTATATTTTTTCTTTTTCTGAAGCTACTAACTACGTGCATAGGTATTGCTTTCCCTCTCTGCTTTCACTCTGGTTGTTTTCCTAGAGGACCATATTCTTGAAGTTAAAACTAACTCCCGCTTGATATTGCTAAAATTTTGCTTCAAAATTGATCATGTCAATAATAATAGATTACGTGTTGGCTGTATGTCCTGTTTTTTTTTATCTTTTGAACCTGCTACTAGGTATATACTTCTGCAGTCCTGCACATATGATTACTGGGTTTTTCGTAAACTGTTCCTCATTTATGTTTATTTTGTAAAATACCAGTTTTTAAGAAACAAATCCTTGTTATATACTTACATTTGAGGGTGCATTTGGTGGTAGATATTTTAATGTAAAATTTTCATCAGTGCTCTATACTCAGCATGCTGACCCGAGAATTCTGGTGGCTGCATTATTTTGAAATCAATATGCTAATACATATTTCTGGCTGATAATTGTAGTAGTGATTCTTTCCCTTTGCATTAGATTCTTAGAGTCATTAATTCCATAGTACATCTGTTCTTGTTAAGTTCTGAAATATCTTTTGATTTACCACGTCGACTGTGGTCTGCTTTTGATTTTATCTTGGATGTAAAACGTTCCCTGAATTTATCCCATGCATGGTGCAGACTGAGGTGCTCATATCAAAGCTTACAGAAGAGAGGAGGTTTGCTGTTCAAGAGAGGGAGTCAATGCAAAAACAAATGGTAATAAACATGTCTGTCCTTGAATTATACATGCCATCTCTTTTATCATCAGGAAATAGGATAAGTCTCTGTCCTGAGCTCATACTACTGCAGTATCTGAAGAAGCTACACAAGCAACTAGATCTTAGTGTGTATTGTGTGTTTTGCTAGAATGATGATTCTAATGGAAGAGGCACCGAGGGGGTGATGCCGACAAACAGAGTGGTAGAATAGAAATATAACATTCTCAGACTAGCCTACATAGATTTGTCTATGAAAGTTTATGTGATTGCATATTGTGGAGTCCAAAATCTTTTTCGTTCACATCACCCATATTTCCTCTGCTCTTGAGTTAGATTTTCCCTCAGTTGATACAATGTCCCAGCTACATGTGTCTTGTTGATTCTTTGCAAATCCTGATTCTAAATAATCATGTAGTAAATCATGCATGATGCTAACGATGCCTGAAGGGGTAATTTCCTGGCAGAATAAAGATTCAAAATCAAGACGATAAATGAAGAAAAGGACAATGCTATTTTGTACTGAGACAATTTGCTAGAAGTAAATATTAATTCTATTCTTTTGTAGGAAACTTGTCTTTGTGTGGTGCATGTTTTGTTCAAATTGTGTGTGTTGTTTTAGATCCGCTTGAGTGTTTTGTTAGTCACTGATTACTCAGGCCTGTGTTCTGTTTGTTTAATATGCAGGCTTCATTGAGAATGAGAAAAGTAGACAGAAGAGTACAGGACGGATTTCCGCTTTTGTTTGTCTGCATGGTAGCGCTCATCAGTCTCGTGGTTGGATATGGTTTTAACCCCTGAGAACCAATCATTTGAGCGTAAGTGACACAAGTAATACTAAGAATAGGTGGGTTTCTGTTGTTCAGCCTAGCTTGCAGAGGCAGGTTAAACCCTAGGGCCCTTTAGTTTTGGCGAGTTCTAGGAGGTCTGTGCATATGTTAGCTTTTCTGGGTGAAATACTTGTAAATGACCATACATTTTTCCAACTTCGATTCTGAAATAACGAGAAATAGCTCGCACTGTAAGAACATGGCACAAATGAATGGTATGTGGATACTCTATACAGATTTATACAGTTCACCTCTTTCTTCCTTCCATTAGATAAAGTGCAAATGATAAATACATGTGTTGATCTTAGTATTGAGGCTTGAATTGAGAAGATGGTTATGTCAGTCAAGCAGTTTCTTTATGCAAGTTAAGGTTCAAGCCTACTTATTGCCCTTTGGAGTTGCTACTGGTTCTTTTCGTCACGAGTCTAGTGACATGAAGGTTCAATCGTTAATCTAAATAGAAGATATTGATCATCTCACTGTTTGAATGAGCTGCTACTATCTGTTGTCCCAGGGGAATTTCCTGACAGCAGGAATACTTGCATACCCTGTTTTTGGTGAGACCCAACAGATTCTGATTGCAAGGGATTGTCCGCTAATAGAGTTGCGAGTTCCTGCAACTTCCAGGAATTGTCAGCTAATAGCAAGAAGCTCCCATCGTACTTGGTGGCTATCACACTCTCAGCCGGTAGGCTGGTATGCTGGTATACTTCTACCACTAGCAACTGGGCCAACTGTCAACCCAGAGACCAGGAAAACAAAAACTGTCCACCTAGTGCCAATTTGGCTTTCAGTTTGCAGTGTGGTGGTTCCATTAGCTTGTATAACAGGCTGCATGTCGCTAGTTTATCCAACCTGGGCATTGTCCTATCGCTACTGCATCAGCATCACTTTCCCAACCACTCCTCGGCCTATCGGCTACAATAGAACCACGTAAACATGCTAGGGTCAGAGACTCAGAGGAGAGTTTCCAAGAGCCAAATACTTCTCTGACATCGCTTTTCACGCTGCAGGCTCTATAGGCCTCTGCAGAGGGCTTTACAACGATTTAAATCACCATGGTGTCTTTGAAAATAGAGTTTTGAACTATGAGTGTCTATCATGACAAATTCTGGCCCCTAAAAGAACATTCCGAACCAGAGGAAATGAGGAGAAGATGACTTATCCTTGATTATCAGAATAATGCTCAGGGTAAAATGGCCACTATCATATGCACACATGCTTAGATTATAAGAACTATCATAATGAACAAACCTATACCACTGGTAGCTTACTGTGCAACTGTCCCGAAAATTCTCCTCAGGTCTTGGGAATCTTAGTCCCTTGATGATCACCTAGACAGCATGTTTTATTTTACACTGATTACACAAAATCAATAAAAAGGAAAAGGATCCTAAACGAGTAGTAGAAGTACAAAAAGGTCAGCTCTGAGAGATCATAGATTGAAGACAAATTAACAACTCGAAACCACGAGACGCTGTAATCACCGAGCTTCAGCTACATCAAAGAATACATTGGACCACCATGCTGTTGAGACTTCGGGAGACCACTGACAATTTTATGATGGTAAGGTCCACCGAGAACTTCAATCAGAGTTGTTGAACCTATTTACTCCATATTAACAGAAGTATGGTACAAGATCCTCCCAGAATGAGCACCCACAAGACTAACACTAAGTACATTCTCGTGGTGAGGGCATTCTCAACAGTGCATCCTGTCTGTAGGTTATACAGTGTTCATGTCCTCCTTTCCCCTTTATGTTGTCCCGTTTAAATTATGGATGATGCTCTGTTCGGTAGGTGAGCCTGGGACATAAGGTACAAACCCTCGTCCACCAAATACGGGGCGCATAAAAGCATCATCAAACTTACGCCAGTAATAGTGGACAGTGTGGGTTGGTGCATTTAGAAGCATGCGGAGGCTGCTGGGCCGACCAATGACCCGGTCATTGTTGCCATTGCCGATATCAGTTTCTAAATCTTCTCGGTTCTCGAGGAGTGGAAGAGTGAAGGATTTTGGAGTCAATAAATCTGTTGAGACGGTGCTCGTACTACTGAAATGTTTTGGATGAGGTAGCAAAAACCTTATTAGTGGCTTTGTCAACAATCCAAACACCTGCAAGATTAACCACAATAACTCCACGTCATTCTATGTACTGTATATATCTGTCCAAAATCCAAGAAACCAACATATAAAGGCTATATGCATGACCTGTACATAAAGATTTGTCTCCATCCTGCATATGAGGTGATTGTTCTAGCATATGTATATGTCATTCTATGTACGTCATTCTACGGTTTGTTGAATGATTATACGCCAGTATAAGTCATACTACAATGTTTATCTACAACTACTTCACCATAAGCCATAGTCTTTCCCCCACTTCGAGAAAGAAGTGACTGTAAGCAGAATAATCTCCACTCACTAATAAATACGAACAGGACAAACAATATAGAGAAAAGAGCAGCTACTGGATAAACACGTTAAAATTCTAGTTTCAACCAGACATGATGTTAGCAAGATAGCTTACCACTGTGCTGACAAGGCAAACAGTTATTGTGCTTGTAATCATGATCGCATTGCTCCTTAATTGTGTGTGTCCTGACCTTGTAAACTGCAAGAGAAGTCAATAACTCAGGTTTAACACAGAATCTGAGTAGTATCCATCATTAGATGAATATGGCCTAACTAATCATTTGCTCTTTGAGCCAATCAAGTACTATAGAGTCTGAAAAGGTAAAACCATAGTGCACAGTAATTGTGCCCTCCAGAAAAAGACAAAAAGTGACCGAAAAGGAAGCAGAATGGGTATAGAAGCCAAGACAGACCTGATTGTAAGCAAGAGCCATCGAGACAGCACCCCTCATGAGACCAGCCCACCATATGATCACCTTAAAATATAAAAGTTTACCACTTATAATCGAGAGAGTAAGATTCAAAAACATTCTGAAGCAAACTAAAAAAATGCTTACCTGCTGCCTGAAGGAGACCTTTTCACCTTGAGACTTTTTGGAGAAGTTCATCAAGAAGGATAAGGGAAAAACAAAAGCTGCTCGTCCAAGCATGAGTAGACCCAGCAAAATGGAGCTGACAGCGATAGATACACCCGGACTGCAGGGACATCAGAAGCCGAAAAAAGAAAAAGAAAATGAACCCATAGTACTACAACATATACCAGAATCACGTCAATCACACTTCAAAGATAGAAAATCTTACCTGTCACTCACAAATCTCCACTTCTCAATATCTAATGCATCCATTCCGACATATAAAAAGATGAATGTCTCAGCCACAAACGATAGCGTTGCAAAAGCATGCCTGAGATATAAAATTAACGAGCAAACCAGGTATCAGGCAACCATGAGGATGGCACTACGCTTTTATAATTTTTAAAACAGAAGCAGCTATACTTGGTGGTCACTCTTGAGCTCTCAGTCACGTTGTGCCATGTATAATGAGACATTACAATCCCGCAGAAAAATACTGTAAGAATTCCACTCAAATAGAACAGCTGCAAGGAAAAAAACATTCTTAGCACCTGACAGCACCGAAGATTAGCTAAAATTTTAAAAGAATAAACCGGCAGGTCTCAGCACATAAAACAAGACCAGTATCAAGGAAAATTCTTCAAAAAGACGGAGAGAACAAAACTCAGAGATAGAAGAGATCTAAAGAAGCTTACTTCCGCAAGGATGTAAGATAGATAAGCCATGAGAATCATTAGAGCAACCTCACGGTCAGTGGAGTGCCTACAAATTTGCAAGAGATTAGTCAGGGATTTATTCGAAAAAACCATACATGCAATGGAACCTTGTGAGTGAAGTGAAGTATGGATTCAATAAGTAAACTGTAACGCCAAAGCTGCTACTTTTCGGAAACACTCAATAAATTTCAAAGAAAGAAAAAATATGTCGCAGCCAGATAATTCCCTATATGTGAACTTTAGAGTGAACAAATTCAGTCATGCAAAACACTCAAATAACCCTCTCAACCATTTTATAGTCACTTGTTTCAAAAAAAAATTAAAGAAGTATCAAGTAGCTTCATTAAACAATCTAGCACTGTCTTCTACTCTGAGAACAAACAATTGGCTGACGATACATAAACATGCAGAAGAGATGGAAGACTATCCAACCATAAAACTTAGTAAAAGGCAAAGCTCAGAAGGTCCAACAATTTAAAAACCAGCAGCTTAGGTTTCTTCACTGTGTTCTATTCTCCGTATGATATAATTTAGACAAATATTTTTTTCGTTTTCTAGTTTGTTATTCTTGCTCTTTCCTGGATAGAGTGGGCTGCGGGAAGGTATAAGAAAGAAAAGCTAGAAACAAAAATATTTTGTACAGCTTCTGGTGATCCACGCTACAGCACAGTGCTGCTAATTAGATTCACTTTACCAATCCTCATGCATAAGTTTCTGATTCATAGGAAAATCAGAAGCCATATGTTGAATACAACCTCTACAGAATTCTTGATAGATGAGATGTAGAATGTTCCTATTGAATGATGTGTATTTTTAGCATTAAAGATCTTCATGGGCAATCGTTTTATTTAATGATGCATCTCCAGATGCCAGATGAACCATGTATGCAGTTAATCTATGTGAAACCTGAAAGTACACACAGGCACGCACAAGTGCATTTATGCCCATGCACAACGACACATTTTCTTTTTTACAAAAATAGGAGATATAGTTTGTAACTTTCTCGCCGTCAAGATATATGCAGAGAAATTAAGAATGCAAACAACTGAAAAAGAGGGACTTTTCTATGTCAGATGAAGCATTAGACAAACATGATTAAGGCAGTTTGACGAATTCGCCCCTAGCAGAAGTCAAGAATGTAACATGCTCCTTAAAGAACTACTAGACCATAGAAAGCACCAATTGTTTGGTTTTCACATCCCACAGTTACGACCTTTTTGGGTAGTTACATAGAGACAAACAGAAAATTGACAAATTTTCCAGAAGTCAAAGGGAAAGTACCATATAATTTTACTAAGGAGAAAATAATCAAATCCAACTTCCAAGTCTAAACGAGACCACCCCCAAATAAGAAGTAAAAAAACAGAAAAGAAAGTGCACAGTAGATTTCATACCTTCCAAAATACAACTTCTTGATGACGAAAGCACTAAGCAAGCCAGTCTGTGACAGGAAAAAGAAAACTGTCATTACTCATTCCCAGCAGAAAGTAATTCTTCGGTACTACTAAAGAGACATATGCTGTGAGAGAGGCATAAACTTACAACTGCTCCCAGAAGCGTGCTGGCAAAGAACAAATATAAGAAGTTGCCAGCAAACTGTAAAGCAATTCTATGATCAATATGCGTGAGGTCGAAGTTCTGGATTGCATTAAAAAGCACCACTGACGTGGCGTCATTAACAACACCTTCACCAAACACCAGACTGTAGAGCAAAGGGGTCTCATCCTGATTAAGCACCTGCTCCATCAACGGCAACTATTAATTCTTGCAAACAGGGGTTTTGTGTTCAAAATCTTCAGCATGTTTGATATGTACTTACTTGCAACGTGCAAACAGAATCGGTTGCAGCGAATATTGCACCAATTGCTGATCATGACGAAGAAACCATTACAATCCAAGTTTGGAGAAAAACATGTGATAGATAACAATAAATATCAAGATAATAAAATACCAAGATAGTCCCCTAACTCCAGAGAACCAATATTCATCTTCTTAAAGAACTCCATGGCTCCTGCATCATAAGTTCAAGAGAAGAAAAATCAGCACATAACATCTGTAAAGTAAAAATTGAAACCGGCTACCACTATCTAGACATAGGAGGCTTATTAGTCATACACTCCCTAACAAATTTTTCGTCGTACTCTCCTAATAAATGCAGGAATCTGAATCTCATTTTTCTAGATTCACATTCAATATCACGTTCCATAGACGCACTGGCATTGCAAGTTTCATTTGATATTCTCATAGAAATCAACAAATTACCCTTTTAAGTGATACAAGAAGTGTGTAGCATGGCCCATGACGCCTCAAATATCGGTAATTTACAGTTACTAATATCTATAAAAATGTCAGACATTATCATTATAGGTCCACCTATTTCCGGATGGAGCCAAATATTCATTGTTTCTTGGTTTTGGTATATAGTGGACTAAATTAAAATGACTCATAAAACCCTTTGCCTTATTATGATGGAGTAGTAGATGGTTAACGCACTTCATCTCAATGGTCAATTGGAAACAACCCCTTTGCAATGGTATTACAGGGGTACGGCTGTGCACAACCGTCCCACATTCTTACCCTGCTTGTGCGGGAGCCAATTTGTAGGCACTGTGGTAGTGTAATGTAATGAAAGAAAGAAGCAGACTGAAGCCGTGAAGAGGAACTAAGAACTAAATACTGTTTCAGAAAACAAACTTGACTTGGATATCGAACTTCATTCAATTTCAAAGCTTATATGGGTTGCAATTACCTAGAGATATGATGGAAAATGAGACCAATGTACCAAGTGCTCCAAACAATACAATGGTAATGAAGTTACGGAAAAATTGCTTCTTTTTCACCTGAAACCTGGAGAAGAAAAGGAAGCAAATCATGTCAGCATTGAAGTTTGAAGTTCAAATGGTCCTAAAGGAACAAAAAGCAACAAGATAAAGCAAAGAAGTAATGTCCAAAAAGCCAAGCTATTCCATCGTTAGAATTCCGGATGCCAATATGTAATAATAAAATAATGTCACACCGGGATGGCCTATCCAACATAACAAAAGAAAGAAATGGTAAAAGAAAAGAGCTACATAATTCTTTGTTTTGTTTGACTGTAATTGTAATCATAACAAACGGTTCCATGGCAGTAAATACAAGTGAGTAAAGGACCTGCCATTAACAGGGATGAAGGGCTAATTTCAATCAATTTTCAATAGAGACTAAAACTTAACAGTTGCAAGGACATGATGGGTATACATGTTATCTAGACCCAGAGGAAGACAGGGACCTAATGCACTGTTTTGACAGATTACTTAAGACTTGATTCCGAAAAGCTCATTTCTAGAGAATTATCATATGGAGGAAGCTGAATATTGGTAAGCTCAACAAATGGTCACCTATCACAGCTCACTAGCCTCTCAGGTCTTCCACCAGCGACTGCTCGAGAAAGCTTTTATCTAACGAAGTAACAAACTGCACTAAGTACAAAAGGGATAGACCACTTCAGTGGCACTTGTTCAGACAACATAAAACTATTCATCGAGTGAGTATTACAAAATCGTGTCAACGCTCCGATCAGCATATCAGGGCTCAGAAGCCGCATGCCCTTTGAGAATTGGCTGGGTGCTATTGTCCAAAAGATAAACTTACAACATACAATGGGTACCCACCGAATGCTGACTCAAGTCTAACCATGAAAACTAAAACGAGAGGACCCGTTTGAGAGCTTGGTAGCCTTCCATACGTAAATATTTCCAGAAGAGGATAATGCTAATTTCTAGGTGATCAAACTTGACCACAGCACTAGACAAGTAGAGGCAAAGCCTAATTTCAACTCAACTCCGGAGGTCAACTGTGCAGCCTAAAGAAAATCATTTGACTGAACCCGAGTACTCAGGATTGGTTACCAACTAACAGAGCCAAAAGAAAAACTTGTGCAATAAATCTCAAATACTATTGCAGTTAATTTAAAAGAGAAACCAACTTACCCAGCATTAAATATAATCGGTGGAAGAAGGTATATGAAGAAAAGATCTTCACTGAAAACCAACAAATGCGAACTCTTCCCTCCACTGATCAGCAAAATGACAACTCCCGTCCCCAAACCCTGCCACCACATTCAAATACCGACTTGAACAAGTTACACTCCTCAACCATAACACAAACCATGAACACAAAAAGCACACCAAGGTCAAGTAACAAATGAATGAACTACTCACTATAACTAGAGCTGTGATGGACTCGTTCATCCAACGGTTCTCCTCGAGAAGGTGGCCGATGACAATACAAGCGCATAGGAGTGCCACGAACAGATTCATAGAAACCACAGAACCATGATCAGACGTGGATAGCATGTCCGCTTTGCTTGACAACAGAGAACTCCACTGAAATGCCATCTTTTTATACCACTTTCTTATTATAACCACACTCAACAAGCCAATTCGAATGTACAGCTATGTAGGATAGTTCTTAAGCTATAAAGGGTCCTTTTGTATTATTCCGAAATTCGATCTTTTCTCAAGTATGATGATTCACACAATCTATGTCTCCGTACTGTCCATCTCAAAACCTCTGGAACCTCATATGCCATACATACCCTGCATATCAGACACAGTCAACAAACATATCAGCAGGCAGCACATACTATTAAATCAACAAAAAAAAAAAATATCTAGCTCACATTATAATAGAATATAATATCTAGAATAATACAGATCTCACAAGAAAAATAACCTGGATTAGTACCATGATTACTATGACCAACATTAAGCAGAAGTACTCAAGTACAACACATTTAAAAAAAAAAAAAAAAACTCAATAACATGAACACCAACCATCAATTCTAATCTTGCCAACCACACCTATCAGATATGAAAAAGAGAAAGATATCAAAATGAAATTAATTAACAAGGAACATAAAGATTAGATAAACCAGCTTATATATACAGCTCATATTACTAATATCCCAGAAATCTAGGACCCTAAAAATGACACAATCATTACAATCACAAATAACTAACAAAATACAATAATTCAAACATAACAACAACTTATGTACTTAAATCTGCAAATCACAACATATTCATAATCAAAACATATACAAACCAGTATTATCAGCTTGCTTCAGCTAATGCTTATAAAAAGATCATCATTCCAATAATTCAACATTTACAAAGTTACAAAGACATGCAATAAAATAATTCAAACATTAACATGCAATGATATAATTTCCTTCCAAAATTAAACATACCAAAGCATTTCCAAGTGAAATGAATGGAGGAGGATATATAGAAAGCAGTATCCTCTGCTTTTGCTTAAACTTTAATTTTCAATAATTCAACAAATTCCCTCAAAATTTGCAAATTCTAAGAAATACCCAGTTTCTAAAAGGTGGATTATAGCCAGAAAGTCCCCTCCTTTTATTCAAATTATGTAAAAAAAATTTACAGAATTTTTGTTCTTAAGCTTTGGTGAAAAAGAGAAAATATAGGTTGGAAAGAGAAGAAATGTGAAATAAAAAGGTGGTAATTTTAATGTGATAATTAAGAGAAATGTCTGGAAGAAAGGAGAGAAGTTGAGAGGTGAGAAATGTAGGCCAATGATGGAGAAATATCTGAAAAAGTTGGCTTTAAGAGAAGAAGAAGTAGAAGAAGAAGAAGAAGAATATAGGAGAAAATATATTTATGTACTAATTTATGAGAAACAAGACAATGATGATTAATAGGAGTAAGTGTTTAGTTTAGTTTAGTTTAGTTTTAGTTTTAGTTTTTTTTTTTTTAGTTGTAAGAGTTTATTTATTTATTGTTAAGAAAGTGACAAAATGGAAGAAAGTAAGAAAAGGGATGAAAGGAGAGAAATAAAGCGTAGAGTGCGGGGGATCACGGAGAGATAGGGAAGAGCACAAAAAGGGAAGGTGCTACATGCATGGTTCTCCTCGTGATTCCCTTCCCCTATCATTGGACTTTGCTTCTTTTCGTTTTTTTTGCTTTGTTCTATTCTTTGGAACAAACAAAATGTATAAAACATTATGATTATGAATTTATGGTCTGATCTAATAAAAAGGCCTAGTTTGGGTTAACGGTATTAGTTAACGGGGTAAATACTAGAGAAAAATGATTACTTGAAATTTACTTAGATTAGGTTGATTTAACTTAATCAAGGGTCTCAGGTTCAAGATCATGAGAATGCATCAATGTTAAAAACTCAAAGGGAGAGTTTTACCGCCCTAGTGGTCCTACCTGACTCGAATCCGGACTGAATCAAATGATGCAAACAAAAAGAAGACAATAATATAGGGGTTAATGTTGCTAATTCTCTTGAGATTTCGAAGAAAATTTGACTTTTTTAGAGCGTCTATTATATATCATACTATTTATGTTTATATATCATATAGATATTTGGGGGTTGTTAAAATAATTGGATGAGAAACTGACCCTTCGTTCATGCTGTTATAATTTAAAAGTGTGCGTTATCAATAAAAAATGGAAGAATACAATGACTTTTAATCTTAGTTACTAGCTGCGAAAATCATTTAACCTTGTTGCTCAATGTGAAAAATGCTTATTATATTGAACATATATGATTTTAACATTAAGATTGGATATGATGTTTGCTAACTTGGTTAATAATTAGGAGGTATTTTGGTGTAAATTTATTATTCATAACCAGTATGAATCTTTATTTTCTCGGTTCCCTTTAGTGGAAAACCATTATAAACGAAAAGGCACATGGTTACCAAAGTGATTTCAATATTAAATTAAAGATTATGAACCGAACATTCTGAAGTGGTGGAGGTGATTAGAATTTTACGATCAAACCCTTTGTTCATCTTCAGCCATTAGTTCGAGTTTCCTTTTGAGAACGAGTTCTCCTTACCTTATCGCCCATCTCATTGAAATGAATCTTCGGTGACAATTGAATATCGTATAAATTAAAATGAGAAAAAAGAGAATTTGTCATCCTTACATTTACTTATCCTTTATTCTTAAGCTGAAAAAACAAAATGTAGATTTGCATATTCTTATTCTACTTATATTAATCCTTATGATTGAAAAAGCTCGAGCCTAATGAATGAATACAACGTATACAACTCAACTGAAAAGATTTTGGTCATTCGGAAGTAAAATAGTAGTACAAAATTAAATAGTCTTTACTGACTACTAAGTACTAGTAATATAGTACTTCGCAATTATGTGGGAGGCCAAGAGAACTATAGTATGTACTCCGTAACTAGTATGGACTTGCTGTTGATTTTATTAAGGATGTTACTAGAGAGTCTGAGAGGCTTCACTTAATAATAATTACAGAGAATGTATTTTAATTCCAGTTGCATTTCACTTATAGAGTGTGGTATGAATGAAATGTAATTGTACATTGTAAATTTGTAATTAACAGAACCATCTGTGACCTGATGTCCTGATCTAGTCATCTAGCGTCTGTGCTTTCTGCTTTGAGAACATGGGATATCCATTGTGGTAGGCAGCATGTGCACGCAGCAGCCCACATAGAAGCGGTGATCTATAGATGTGGTACTAGATGGGATCGTAGTCTAGTCCACGTAGTGGTCGTTTCCAGATATATATTTTTTGCCATTCAGAAGTAGACAAGCGTCAGGATGTGAATATGTTGTTATTGTTGTGTTAAATTTGTGCTTCTTCTCTAAGCAGAATAATTTGAGGTAGAGATTCCGATTACCTGCATATAAATAATGTTGTCGTGTTTTTGGATCAATCTCAACTAGTGAGGTGTCCCTGTTCTTTTAGTACGTACTAGATAATTAACTAATCTTTCTTATCCTATTTGGTCCACCCTTAAATGATGAGAAAGTCTTGAAAGAGACCGTTTACGATTGTCTTAAAAATAAATGGAGTTACGCTAACTCAATCAAGGCATATAATTTATATCGCAATTTAGGCTTTTATAGAGCTTTAAAAATTTTAGCTTGTAAAAGATTAGACTACTTTCTAATAAAAATTCGGTCTTTTCTAATAACTTGTACTAAATGATTGTTTAGCATTTTGTGTTTCATTTTATGACACCTACACCTTTCTGTTTACACAGTTCCATACTAGTTTTTCTTCTCTTCAACTCTCTTCCACAGTTCGACAACTTTCTATATACTCATAATATGTTATATTGAGAATTTTTCCCTAAGTGTTCACCAAAAAAAACTTTTAACAATCCCCAAGTCTTTACTTTAATACTTATACAACTTTGGGGTATATAAGAACTTTTATTATTCTTTGGCCTTTTTTTTGGTTCCGTTATTGGACAAAATAGAGGCTCACTCAAAAATTGGACAAATGATTGAATTTAAGTAATTGAACTTGAAGAAAAGCCTAAGCAATTGACATAGCACAATTGAGCAAATTATCATGTACTCAACATTTAATTTCAATGTATAGTGGAATGAATTGTTTAATTAGCAACTTTGAAAACTTATCCGACTATATAAATTAAATGTCGTGTATGAGATAATTTATTTTAACCTTAAAATTACTTTATATGGTTATTCATCGTCTTAAAGAGATTACCTTTTACAAATATTAATAACTAATGATTTCTTAACTTAATTTGTTAATTGGTTTTTTACATAATTTTTGTTGATCTCATACGGTAGAAATGACGGGACTATGTTCTTTATATGGGAAGTTTAAGTAAGTTCTCAAATTTCCCAAAAGTCAAAAATAAAGCTTTTTTATTCTCTTTATAAAATTAAGTTAAAGAAACTCTCAAGAGATTCTTTAAGTTTATAAAAATTTGCACAAGTTAAATAAAGTTTCAAAGAAATCAGTAATATTACCAAGCACCTATTATTTAAATAATTAGTCAAAAATAGACCTAATACAAATTTGATTAAAAGTATAACGTTTGATAAAAAGTGCAAAAAAGTGACCACCTTTAAGACCGTCTAAGCCTTAACTTAAAAATTGACGAAGGCCTCAAAAAACGAGTTGTATTTCATCAATATATAGTGAAGACCAACTTAATTTTCTATGGAATTTAATCATCTATTATACATATGCATAGTAAAGAAGAGCAATTTAAAAGCTTATTCGTAAATTAGTATATTGTAAGGAGCTTGAGAATCTTGGAAATTAAATAAGTAAATAATATGCCAAACAAACTCCAATAGCATAATTTCAATACATACACAAACCCCGTATTATATATATATATATAAGCTAGTAAATCGATCCGTTTTTTTTATAAGTTGCCTTCACAATATCAAAACAAAACATTGACTCTTAATTTAACCAAAACAATAATTAGGAGTAATATTTAGATATATCATATTATAAAATTTATATTGTTAGATTCATATCGGAATTCTATTTGACACGAGAATTATGTTTACATGGTTTTATGTATGTATTTCTTAAAATATATCAAGATTTTAATGCCAAAGTAAGTACTTACGTTATATAAAAGTATGTAATTTATGTAAAAATTAAAGGAGCATATAGTTGTCTAACTTGTGTACGTAGCCTTATATAAGTGCACCAATTTTATAATCTAGTGAGCACATAAATATACGAGAAGTAATACGTTAGCTACACTCTTATAATTATCGATCATAATTTAGAGAACTAAGCTACATTTTTTTTCCCGATATATCTTTTTAGACACACGGCATGTTACAAATGTTGAAATTTATACAAAAATTATTGAGGAGAAAAATTGATCGAATCCATCTAGGGTGGATATGAACGAACCGACTTACTATTTCTCATTCGGATAAAGGAAAACTAATCACTTTTTCTTTTAAGCC
This sequence comes from Corrigiola litoralis, assembly GCA_901111285.1. Lineage (NCBI taxonomy): Eukaryota > Viridiplantae > Streptophyta > Magnoliopsida > Caryophyllales > Caryophyllaceae > Corrigiola > Corrigiola litoralis. Next base: position 946 of record CAAKMY010035551.1, on the reverse strand, counting down.
ATAGTCCGTGAGTCCTTGCTTCTTAGATACATAAAAAAATCTTAAAAAAAAGATTCTGAATTCACTAATTCAGGTATGTCGTACACGTTTTCAAGCAAATTGTATTTACAGAAAAAATAAATACACTGCATGTATTTGTAGATAATTTGATTAAAAATGCACCAGATGAAGAATACTGATAAGTGATAACCACGAGTCACGACACAGCAACAAGCAAACAAGTTGCGTCGTTGTATACGAAAGTTGAGAGATATCTATCTATCTTCTTTTGTGGAAGATGGAGGAGTGACTCTCACATAAACTGAGAAGGCATAAACGTCTTACACATGTAAGAGGAATACAAGCCACAACAATGCATGAATCGACATCTTACACATACCACAGTATACGGACATATAGCTAATCAGGACGTACTTCTTCCGAAGTAGTGCACATTTCATTGTTCATATAGTTTATCGTCTTATCGACAAAACAGCTACCGGACATCTGCTACCCCCTCCCCCTTTTGATCTCGATCCATAATATATTGGTATATACCGTAATTTGGACAAACTGGCTTACGTATACTCCGTGTGCATGGTATATCAAGTTATCAACCAAACACGGCCACATATATCTTGATGTTACGTACTCTTCGTCAAATATTCATCTTATGAAAAGAGAGGAGGTTGTGATCGAGAAGGGGTTGGGTTGGATGATTTTTTCGAATGCGAAACATGTGGAGCATGCATGCACATCCAAACAATATTAAGTAATGTCCTTTTCTCATCAGGTAATACCAAAGTAAGATCCCAATTGCAGCTAGTATGTAATTTGGGCTAAAGCGTCGTCGATTGATAGAGTTATTAGCTGTTGTCTTTTGTTTGATTCCTTCCCACCTCTATGCCAGCAGAGCATGATAAGTAACCTGTCTTATAGTAGATACAAGTATGGGTGCCCGGCGTTG
>CAAKMY010035549.1:0-15804 GCA_901111285.1 Corrigiola litoralis | reverse complement strand
CAAGAGTTGTGTTTAGGGTTTAGGAGATGAGAGATGGAGGCAAGCTAAGGTAGGTCAGATTTCTTGCTAGGGTTTTAGAATGCACAAGCAAGGGAGTTCTGATTCTGAGAGGGGGAGACGAATGTTGAACCCTGAAACAGACTCATGGACGAGGTATATATAGGCATGACAGGAAGAATCCAGAAGTTAGGGTTGGCGCCTAATTTAGAGGCGCCGAGCTTAGCGCTATGAAACCAGGCGCCAAGGCCCGGGTATTGTTCTAGCTGGTCAGATGCCTATTCTGGGTTTAGATATGGAATTTTGGCGTGGCGCCATGTTTTGTGGCGCTGGGCTTGGCGCTATGAAATGTACGTGGCGCCGAGGACCAGGGGCAAAATAGTTATTTTTCTGATTTTTGCCTAAAATATATTTATTTGACCAATAGATAGAGGGGTGTAAACAGAACAAAACGTGAAAGCGGATTAGGATTCGGACCTCGTTTGGACCTCGAAAAGTGTATTACAGCTCTTATTTAGGCATAAACAGCACAATAGCTAGCACAACTGTGAAGTGGTATGCTCATGACTGAGGATTACTTAGTCTTTTCTTGTGACTGATATTGGTGAAGGGATCAGGTTTGACCGAGAGGGAACGGTCTCTTGGACTCTCAGTGTTCTCGAAAGACGGTAAAATAGGGTCGAGGGCGAAATGGTCACTTTAGGCCTCAAAGCATGCTGGTTCGCAGGCTTGGCCAATGGCAAGCTTTAGAGTAGGAACGACTAAAATGGTATAGTTGTACCTTCTAGGGTCGCTCGACTATTTGAAGTATGAATATGAGGATGAAATGAAATGGTTTAAGATCTTTCTCGACTGACACATTTTAGCAACACTACGCGACATAGAACACTACCTAGTCTAGTTATCATTACTAGGCTTAATCCGTGAGTACGGATTCAGGCGTCTACAGAAGCCCCCACTTTGATCGAGGCAAGTTGCCATGGCGATGGTCAAAGTAGTAACATAGCACATAACACGTAATACATATAAGCTTAAATGCATACTAAATGCTATTTTCAGTTTTGTAAAACCACGCATAAGAATAAATGAATGAAGACGATGACAGGTGAGGTACTTAAGTATAAATGCTCATCATGACCAGAGGATGAAGTATTGAAGTCTAGAGCCATGAAATGACCAAAGTGGCGATCCTAGGAGCCTTTTGAAAAAAGTTGACCAAAGCTTTGGGTTTGGGGCCTTTGATAAAATGACCAAAGTTTTTGACATTTGGAGCCTTTGTTATAATGACCAAAGTGGCGACATTTGGTGCCTTTAGAAAATATTTGACGAAAGCATTGATGTTTGGTGCCTTTTGAAAAAATTTGACAAAAGCATTGATTGTTGGTGCCTTTTGAAAATGATATGACCAAGGGGTTAGCCCTTGGATTTTTTTGGAAAAAAAACACACATAAGCATAAATGTGAGTTGGTAAATTGAGAGGGACGAGCAGGGCTTGTGTACTATACAGGTATTCTATGATATCTCGTGATGAGATAAGTCTATGAGACGAAGTAGACTCATGGTGGATAATGAGCTAGATTTCGTCGGGAAGGACGAGGTAGACTCGTGCACATAGTGAGGTAAACTTAGCTGGGAGAACAGGGTAAACTCGTGCAAGGGAAGCGAGTTGGTCTCACAGAAATTTGAAACGAGGTTCGTGCACAAAGTGGGAGAGAATGAGGTCAACTCATGTTTAAGGGATGCGAGATGATCTCGCAAAAAATTTGAACGAGGTGTTCTCGTGCACAAAATGGGATGTATAGGGATCCCAAATGGATGCGCATGTAAGGATGATGCACGAGGTGTTAATGATAATGATATTGAAGGAGGAGGGCATTGGAAGCCCCCACTTTGACAAAACCTTATAGAGCAAAGGTGAAGGTCAAAGTAGATGTATTTGAGCTTGAGTGTGAATGGACAAGCGACTAAAGCCCCCAGTTTGGTGCATGTCTGCATGGCAAAGGTGTGACATGAGTCGTTTGAGCTATGAGCTCTATGTAGTTATCTTGGAGCTAGGAGCTCGTGTCCATTGGTTTCTCAAGGCAAGCCCGGAAATTAAAATTGATATTCCTCCTTAAAGTCAAAGAATAAGAGAAAACAAGAGAGTTTGTTTTTCAAAATGTGCCATTAAAGCTTGTATTTCTATGGCTTGGGTGATAGCACAATGGTGCATAACTTAACCAACTGGGCTAAATTGTATAGAATAAGGTTGACCATAGGATGAACCTTGCTTGCGACTTGTATGTCAAGTTCTCAATTAATCGTTGTGGACTATATTGAGATGAGGACGTTTCCCCTTTTTGGGCGGTCCTTGTCGCAGGTAATGTATGTGGATTGTCCCACGATGGTGGTGGTGTAATGTTCAGTTCCATCCATGGAAATGTCCTTGTTGGCACGTCAGATACTTGAAGACGTTGTTGATAATGAGTCATGTTGGCTATGACTGCTGAATAGTGTTGGACTTCTGTTGCCATGTCTTGGACGAGTCAAATCGCGCAAAGGTGTCAAATGGAGAAAGACTCGATGTCTAAAGGTTCGAAGTCTTTTATGGGAGAAAGGAGCCGCGAAAACTGGAATGTGGCGGGCTTTTTGACAAAGGCTTTTGGTAAGCGAGAGTGAGGCTCTTGTGTGGTAAGAGAGCGTGAGGCTCAATGTGGTAAGAGTGCATGAGACTCTATGTAAGCTTGACGCGAGAAAAGGTGAGTGAAGGTGCTTGGAATGAGCACCTTACCTTTCCTTTAGCGGAAGACATGTATTGAAGGAGTGTCGCTCCTTGGAGATAAAAGGTGTGGTGGACAAGTGCGGTGACTCAAGAGGTGGTCATTTATGGGGAATGACACGACAAAGATATTTGTGAGGTAGAAAGGTAAGACAATGCTTTGGGAACGTCTTTTACTCTTAAGGACAAAATCTTTGTTTTTGGCCTCTATGACTAGAGAAAGTTAGTTAGGTGTAATCTTAGTTAGTTGAGATCCTTAGAATCCAATTTGTTTGTTGATCATATGATCTACAACATTGCTAATTAGCCAACTAGGTGTTTGATGAGTTCCAGTAATATTGTTAAAAGAACTTGGAACGCGCTCTTTATTTATGGAAGGAATGCTCCCAAGTCAAAACATATATGTATGCATATGTATGGTTGTATCTCGAATATTGCCTACGTATCCAAGATGGAATCAAATCAATCGTAGTTCTGTCCTTTGTTGTGATTTCAAGTTGTATTGGAAATTGCATATGTATTGATGTTTTGATATGGACATGGTGTGCCCATAGTTTTGTTGAATTGTGTGTTCCACGATAGAGGCTTAGAGTGAGCCATCATGCGCATTAATGATATGTCGTTTTTGAATCTATGACTTTTTTGGTTTTTTGCTTTTGTGAAAATTCCCTAACTTTTATCAAGCGTTTTGTATGGGAATTGCGCATGTTTTGAAAGTGCGACTCATTTCTCAAGTATAAGTGAAATGGCCATGTGTCATTTGGCATGACTTGCCTTTTGCTCGAATGTCATGAGCGATGTATTGCTTTAGGACTGTCAAATTTGAAATGTTTCCTTATTTGGTCCTTGGACATTTCCAATATTACTAGAGTCATTATTGATTTTGTATTCATCATTGGATCTTTAGAGGTAAAAGACATGATAAAATTCAAAGAGATATTTTATATTGATATTGAAATGGGAGTACATGATTACCTCGATAAATGTAATAAAGGATAAGGGATTTTGACTCAAGGTTGGAGTAGGCTAAGACATGGCCTCTCTAGACATGATAATTTCTCCTATTCATGATCCTGTGTTGGAGGGGCGATCCGTTGTCGTCGTCTTGATCTTCGAAAGATGAAGTTGTGCCATTGTAGTGAACCATGGTCATGAGCCTAAACAACTTGGTGTGAGCTATCTAGTTTCGAGGAATTAGAATGTTCCCTCGTGGGTGACTAGCTTGTGACACTAGTACAGAGACCCCCTTTCTGCCACGATTCCGTGTCCTCAACGACTACAGTTTATAACCATGGTAGGAAGGGCCGTAGTCGTTGTCCTGACTACGGTTTGCCAAACTGTAGTCTTTGTGATGGCAAATTTTACTACGGTTAAGCTATAACCGTAGTCGTTAAGCGGGCAAATTTACTACGGTTAAGCTATAACTATAGTCGTTAAGCGGGCAAATTTACTACGGTTTAGATGTAACCGAAGTTGTTATGGCGACTAATTTTACCTATGTTTGTGGTCTTTAGAGATGATGGATGACTACGGTTCTGTTTCCAACCGTGGTCTTTATTGTCCTTTAATGACCACAATTCTCCTGTCAGCCGTAGTCTTTATGTAAATTTTTTAAAAATAAACTTTTTCCATTGTGCTTCATGCCTATAATCCCACAAACCTGCACGAAACAATAAATATCCAAAATCCAGCCAAATTCATCCTCTAACAAAATCCCACCACATTATTTGGCAGAACTACAATACATCCAAACACCACACAAGCTACCTAAATGATAAATCTTAATGCAAATTCAATACAAGATCATAATGGCGAATATCTTTAAAAGTTCAAAGTCATCCACCAACAAACCTAAGTACGAAAAAGTACACCGAAAAGATGGTGAGTATCTTTAAAAGTTCGAAGTCATCCACCAACAAAATTAAGTACGAAAAAGAACACCGAAATTACAATATTATTGTCAATCAGTTTCATGTCCATGAACATAGGTCAACCACTTGTCTCTAATGTTATCAATGAATGTGTCCGGGTAAGTGGAGGGAGAACCATTGTAAATTTGAAAAAAAAGTAAAAGTAATAAGATAAAACATTTTCGGTAAGATAATGAACATAGAATAATTTATAATATTTAAAATTGTTGAAAAATTATATACCTTATCGGGAACGACTTGCTGACTCTTATCAACAATGTCGTACATATATCTTAGAACATAAATATCCACAATCAACCGTGTTTGCTGGTTGGCGAGAGCACTGACAACAATTTAGATAAGTCGATATGTACGTATAGGACGAGCATGACTCATCGTAGTGCAAAAGACCCTATGTGTTCCATGGAAAGTCACTAACCAGAACTAAACACAAGCAAGAGAACAAAACTCTACATTATAATATTATCACACATGACTTTTCCATACACCAGCATCAAGAAAGAGTGAATCATGTATTCATGTTCTATAGACCTTCACTATTTCTTCTATTTGAGATAAGTCAACATGTCAATCAATCTGATCTATTCCCCACCTATTCTACCACTTTAGCACTTCGATCATCTGAATGATCATATACTTCCGAAAACCCTGCAATTGCATACATAAAGTTGTAGTCTATTCTAGCCTCCTACATATTCATTCATGGTTTTAGAGCTAATTCAGATGGTCAAAAGAATGTGCCTCCGAGAAGGCTTCTTACTATACTATACCACGTGACAACAACATGCCATTTTCAATACTTTTAACTCTGCAATTGTATCAAATAACCTTTAGATACTAACTTAAGTTCACAAGTATTGAATCACGGTCTTTCTAAAAGAGAAAAAAAGGTTTTCTTGATGTAGGTTAGTACACCATGGTTAATATAACAATGACCTCATTAAGTTTCTAAGTGAGGAACACTAAGCTACTATATGCAATTTATTACCTTCACAGGGACCCACTTGGTGTCTTCTCTTGGCCTTACCACTTTGTTGGTATTCTCAAAGAACATGTTCATGGACCTATATTCAAGCAAAGAGTACAAGTAACAACAACGTTAGAACAATCAAAAACATTCGATCAAATTTCCTTGTATTACTTGTCTCAACACTTACTTATCAATCAAATTCTTTAATGCGACTCATGGTTCGTTTCTAGTAGGATCAAGCCAAAAAACTACATCAGCTAAAGGATCAATAGCAGCGAGCATCCAGTGTCGTTTACGCACAAAAAAAATTTATAAAATCCAAACATATTTTAAAATAAATTCAAAGTGTCTACAATGTCAAATACTAATCACATACACATAAGAAACCTCCTCATTGAACGATGCTAAAAGAAGTTGCATCCTCTCACTAGCACAAAGCACACAAGCAACATATTAATCTGGTCACCTTCATCCTTCTCAAGGCATATTGGAGAGAGCATATTTGGACATAAGAACCCAAAATGCCCTATTACACCACCCTTCTACAATACCATACAAGTACCTAACATACATGTGAAAAAGGTATTTCAACCAATCAAATTAAACAAACATTTATAGCAACCTGTTCCAACCCCTTAAAAAAGAATGGAAATGAAAAATTTGGGCGTAGAAATAACTCACTTCATAAATATAGTAACATGAGTGACTTGAATCTCCTATTGTAACCACCATTGCTCTATCTCTTCTTTAGTGACTAGCGCTATTTGCTCATTATGGATGATTTTTTCCCGAAATATTATTAATGCAAAGGTATACTAAGACGTGGAGAGGTGAATTAAGTATCCCTATATATCTACCAATTTTGCGGATTTTAAACTTCTTTGAACAATTATTATAGTGGAGGACCAGGGACATAAACGATCGTGCATGCACCAGCAATAATCAGTTTCTAAGTAACTGGTGCTAGTGCTGGTGCACACAAAAACATATACAAAACAAGATAAATGAAAAAACAAATGAACACACAGATTTAATGAGGTTCGACCTTAACTCAAGGTCTACGTCCTCACTACCACTCTCTCAACCAAACTCACTATGTAAAAGAGAGTACACTTATGTCAGATCTCAACTTTAAGAACTAACACAACTTGACCAACTGAGATCAAGACTTTCATGACTAACTTTAGCCTATTCCCATTACCTAACTCTAGATATTGCTAAAACAATTAACTCAGACTGCCCTCTAGTATAACAATCCCTATTACACTATACAACCAGAATGAAAAATTACAAAAAAAAAATGTTATCTCAGAAAGTGCTTCTTGTTAAGCATAGAGATACGCGATTAAACCTAAATGACCAAGTGACCAATAACTTCCTTGCTCGGCTGAATGAGAATATGAAGTGCTCAAAGTATTGGAATTTTGCTTTTGTAAAAGTCTGTCCTCAAAATGCAGTTCTTTGCAAAACAAACTTGGTGACTTTTCCTACTGGAATATAGATGGTATATATAGGGTTCAATGGCAACGTAACAATAAAGAAAACAAACCCTAAAAACTTCACTTGAAACAGTCAAAGATAAGATAGAATAAGATAGAGTTTTAGTGAAATGCTAATTCCTTTATTTGACAAAAACGTCTCATCCTAAGAGTTATAACAGAATACAACTCCTCACTGGATATAACAACCTTTCAGATAGTATTAGTAAAGCATTTTGAAAACTCTGAAACAGTTTGGAAATCATATGATAATTTTATTAAAAATAATCTCCCTACCTGATGTGAGTACCAGCAAAGATTTGTTGGTGCATCAGACGTTTTACTTTTCCTAGCACTTCTCCTCATCAACCTGAAATGATAAAAAAGCACTTGTTCATTTGATCAATATAGTAAACTAAGACAAACTCCTAAGATCTATACATCATCAAATATCTTCCTTGATCTTGATTAGCTTCTTGTATAGACTGAGTTTGTATTGGATCTTCATTGTTCTTGTAATGACTTGGACTGTATTGCATATTCGTTGGTCCTTGTGCTGGTGCTTCCATGATGGACTTCTCAATCAACAAGCTTCTATTCTGCCTTCTATATTTGGTCCTTGCGTTGGTACTCTTGTGTTCTTTACTTGTATCAAAGTTGTTCCTATCACTCATAACAAACATTACACTTATCTTGGAATTATCAAAACATAACACACTAACAAATATGCACAGAAATAGAAATATTTGTCCTCATGGCCAACTTGTAGATAAACTTCAACAAAGGCGTTCTTAGCTTTGCACGCTGAAAGTCCTTCAATTTGAAAAAAAAGTTCCATATCCCCAAAAGGTGCTTTTGATTATGGTTTTAATAAGAAAAAAGCAATGGATAGTCTAGAGAGCGAAACTCTTACTTCTCTCTAGTTTATACTTGAAAGATCTTTTACAACTTTGGCCATGGCAAGGAATAGATCCAAGAAAACTAGCCATAAATCCACTAAAAATAGTAAGAAAAATTCTCAAAAAGCTGCTAAAGTCCAGAATGAGTCACAAGAACAACATGTTGGTAAGATTATCTCAGAAAGATCTGAGCTTGGTAACATGATAGGTCATCGGATGAGAAATGTTGATGAACTGAATGTTCCTCACCCTCTTAACCTTAATGATAGTGATAATGATAGTGTGAGGGTTGAGGATGTCTCGGAAGGGCATGTTACAGATGAAGAAGAAGTTACTTGGACTATTGTCCAAAGGAAGGGTACATCTAGTGGTATGCAAGAAGTTGTGCAAAAAAAGTACTAACAGAGGTGAGACTTTTTCTAGCACTCTTTCTAATGGTAAAAGATTAAAACTTGGAATGGAAGATGTTGAGCAATAACTCATATACTGGTCAAATGTTGTTAATTGTTACGTACTTAGTGCACGTCCTCCGTGGGAAGTCATGTAGGGGTTTATCAAGAGAATTTTGGGCAAGCTTCAGATTAATAACATTTCTATGTTACCTAATGGAGTTTGCTTGGTGAGGTTTGATTTTAAGGAAGACCAAGAAAAGGTGTTGTCTGCAGGGCATTGTAGGTTTGACAATAAACCATTTATTGTTAAGCCATGGACTGAAGAGACAGTGTTGGAAAAAATCCAAGTTGATGTGCTGCCAATATGGATAAAGCTGCTCAGACTTGACTTGATGTTTTGGGGAGAGCCTTGTGTTAAGAAGATAGCTGGTTCAGTGGGGACTACTATTAGGGTTGATGAACCAACTAAGGAAAAGACACGTCTTGCTTATGCTAGAGTCTTAGTTGAGGTTAAGGTTAACCAACAGTTTCCTGATGCCATGGAATTCCTGGATGAGAAGGATAAGGAGATACGAGTTAGTGTGGAGTATGAATGGAAGCCTACAACTTGTGGAGTATGCAAAGGAATGGGGAATTTGGCATAGGATTGTAAAAAGAAGAAACCTTTGGTTGTACGGAGACCAAAGTTTGTTCAGCCACAACCAAGTACTGGTCCAGTGTCTGCTCTTGAAACTCCACCTACAAATGGCACTGTTGGTGTAGTATGGGGCCAAGGATGAATGGGGAGGCTTCTAGGATGGTGCACAGGCAATTAATTTTGACTAGGCAAGGTTCTCAGCAGCTTGGGGTTATTGGGAGTAGATCATTTGCAGAGGTGATTGCTGGTGTTTGTAGTGCAGGAGTTGGGGATTCAAATTTGAATCCTGGTGATAATGGATAGGATGGGGTTTTGAAATGTTAGGGGGTTAAATTGTCTAAGTAAGTAGAAAGATGTAAAATGGTTTTTACATCAGCAGCAGGTTAGTCTATTTGGCCTGATTGAGACTAAAATTAAGTCTCAAAATCTACTTAATGCTCATAGTAGTATGTTTAGTGAGTGGGCTATTTGTACTAATAATAGCACTCATAAGGGAAGTAGAATTTGGATGCTCTGGAAGCCTGATAAGTTCTGTGTTAATATAGAGAATGTTGGTAGTCAGTTTATTCATTCAGAGGTTGTGTGTTCAAGCACTGGGAAGGTTTTTGTTTGTACTATGGTATATGATGTAAATAAAGATGAGGAGAGGCTTGGTTTATGGAAGAGTCTGTGTCAATTCAAGGGAGAGTTAATAAACCTTGGATTATATTGGGAGATTTTAACAATGTACTTCATTATGATGAAAGGATTGGTGCTGTGGTTAATCACAAGGAAATTGCTGAGTTTGCTAGAGTTATGCAGGTTTGTGTGACTTGGTTGATTTGCAAGCTACAGGTTCGTTTTATACTTGGTGCAATAAGAGGTTTGGTCAGAAGAGGGTTTACAGTAGAATTGATAGGGTTTTGGTCAATTCTGATTGGTTGGGAGTGATGACAGAGTCTTATGCTCAATTTCTTCCTGGAGGTTATTTTTACCACTGTTGATGTATTGTTCAAACTGATGTTGTTCAAAATTTTGGACATAAAGCTTTCGGATATTTCAATATGTGGAGTGGTGATGATTTTTGCTTAAGGTGGTTAAGCTTGCTTGGCAATTGAAGGTTGATGGTACTAAGATGTATAAAGTTGTAAAGAAGCTTAAACCTTTGAATTGAAGTTTCCTCTGAAGGAATTAAATAAAACTTTATTTTCTGATATTGAAGGGGAGTATGAGAGAGTTAGCAATGATGTTATTTATATTCAGGAATGTTTGAGGAATGCTCATAGAGATGAAGCTTTGCATTTGCTGGAGAAAGAAACTGTTGAGAATTTGCTAAAGTTGAAATGTGCTCGAGATACTTTCTTAAAAAAAAATAGTAAAGTTGCTTAATTGCAACAAGATGATGAAAATACTTCATTTTTTCATGCATCTATAAAGGCTAGAAGAAATAGCAATAAGATTTTCATTATTCAGAATTTGGCTGTTTCTGATCCTGATTCAATAAAGCATGCTTTTGTTGAGTATTATATGAAGCTGCTTGGATCCTCTAAGCTAGTATAGAGGGTGCATAAACATTTTGTTAAGAAGGGGAGGCTAATAGGACAGGCTCATAAGTGTCTCTTGCTAAAACCTGTTACAATGGAGGAGATTAAGAAGACTTTTGCAGCAATTCCTCAAGATAAATCTCCAGGGCCAGATGGATTTACTAGTGGATTCTTCAGGGATGCTTGCAATGTGGTGGTTGCAGAAGTTTCTGTGTTGGATTTCTTTGAGCATGGTAAGGTATTAAGGCAAGTTAATTCCACTGTCTTGACTTTGATCCCAAAGGTTAAGAATCTTGTCTCAGTAATGGATTTTAGACCTTTTGTCTGCTGTAATATGATCTACAAAGTAATATCTAAGTTACTTTGTAGTAGGTTAAGTGAAGTTTTGCTTGATATCATTGATCCTTTGCAATGTGCTTTTGTTAAGGGCAGATACATAGTGGAAAACATCATGATCTGTCAAGATATTGTTGGCAAGTACAAGTAGAATTCTGGAGCTGTTAAATGCCTTATGAAGATAGATTTAAAAAAGGACTATGACTCTATTGAGTGGTGTTTATTGAAGGCATGTTAGAGGCTCTTGAATTTCCTATGAAGTTTATTAAGTTGATCATGACTTGTGTGAAGACTCCTAGCTATAGTTTGTCCTTGAATGGACAACTATTTGGTTTCTTTAATGGTCAAAGAGGTTTGGGGCAGGGTGATCCACTATCCCTCCCCTTCACAGAGTTGTGGATGAGGAGGAGTTTAAATTTCACTCTTTATGCAGTTCTATGAGAATCAATCATCTATGCTTTGTTGATGATCTCATGATGTTCTATAAAGGTGATTTTCAGTCTATTATATTAATGTTGAGGGGTTTTCAATCATTTTATATGGCCTCTGGTCTTGAGATGAATAGACAGAAGTCCAATGTTTATTTTGCTAATGTGGATGCAGCTACTAGAGAAGCAGTGATTAGATATTCTGGTATGAGAAGTGGTGAATTACCATTTAAATACCTGGGAGTGAAGATTACTGCAAGAAACCTCTCTATTGCTGACTGTAATGTCCTAGTTGACAAGATGTCTGCAAGGATTAGAAGTCTTGGAGCGCGGAAGCTGTCATATGTTGGAAGATCTACACTTGTTCAGTCTGTTTTGATGAGTTTACACACCTATTAGGCAAATGTTTTTGTATTGCCTAAAACAGCTGTGAAGAAATTGGAGGATATGTGCTGAAATTTCCTTTAGGAAGGTAAAGAAAGTTATCATAAGGGGCCTATGGTTTCTTGTGATTGGGGTTGCAAGGAAAAATGTCATGGTGGTTTGGGTTTTAAGAGAATTCAAGAGTTTAATAAATCTTGCATCTCTAAATTTGCTTGGTGGATTTATTGTAAATCTGATCACCTATGGGTCAGATAGGTGAATGGTATTTATATCAAGGTGAGAGATGGTATGATTATAGTCCAAGTATTCAGGCCAGTTGGTATTGGAGGAGAATCTCCAAGATTAAAGATCAGGTTAAGAGTTTTATGCAGAGTAATTGTGGAGATGATACTCAGATTATAGTGACTGACCTTTATAAGTTTTTCAGAGGTGAAGGTGTGAAGGTTTGGTGGTATAGAACTGTATGGCATAGATTCAATCTCCCCAAGCATAGTTTTATACTTTGATTGTTCAGTCTGAAGAGGCTGCAGGTTAAACAGAGATTGTTCAGGATGGGTATTACTGATAATGCTACTTGTGAGTTGTGTTGGTTGCATTCTGAAACACATGAACATCTAATGTTACAGTGTGATTTCAGTTTGAGATGCTTGGCAGTTCTGAAAACTAGAGTGAAGCATAATATTCCATCTATTAGAGTATTGCAGTGGACTTATAGAAGACAGAGTAGCTTGAACTTCAGGAAAAGGGTTGTGATTGCTATCGCTTGTGCACTAGTATATAACATGTGGATTGCTAGGAACAGATGTAGGTTTGAGCTAATGCTGCCAAGACCTGAAAAGATGATGCAAAAGTTTGTGATGTTAAATGTAGAGTTTTGTTTGTTAACAAGAAAAGTTTAAGACCTAGTGATTTGGTTTGGTTAAATACCTTGTAAGTTAGGCTTTGTTCAGGGGTTAGAGAGCTTCATTATAATGAATGAAGTATTAGGATGTAAATGTTGTTTGGTTTGTTGAGTTATGATATTCTTACATTTTCACCATAAAAAAAAGAGAGAGTATGGTTTTGATGGGTTCTCCTTCTCCGACGAGCTCTTTTCCTTGTACAAAAACATGGTAAAATAAAAAGGTTTTCAAGACATGACATATAAGGACCATGATTGTATGAAAACTGAATCATGGAAATTGGACAAATCGTATCAGGGGCTTCACTAGTTGAACAAAAAATACGCAATCTAAATACATCACCCTAGTCTGCACAATGTCTTTTCAGTGCACACTACCCTGAACCATCAAACAATGAAGACAAATATATGAATCTAGGGGGCTAAGTGAAAATCTTACCTTTTTTATTGGATGTATGAATTTAATTGGCCAAGCAATCATAGTTTCCTTTGCTTCAGCTACGGTCTTAGCTTCATGTATCGGTACAGGTAAAGGTGCAAGCGGTATGGTAGGGTCATCATTGCTCACCCTCATATGTCCACTAGGCAAACGGATACCGTGAACCAAAACAGTCTGCGTGGAAGTAATGTTATACACCTTTCCTTTCGCCACCATAGGATAAGGAGGTTTGGTTGAAAGCAATTCAGAATTTGTCATGCCCTAAAATCATTCAAATGTCATACTTGATTAACTTATCAAGTTTAACTTATAAATAATGAATAACTTTACAATAATATAAATAGAGATTACTACAACGAAAATGCTTTGAATGGAACCTCTGGAAAATGCGGCTGTGCTACACTTTCATTTGAACTTGGTACATGGGGAGTCTTATAATCTGGAATGTGCGATGGACTTCCTTGAGGTGGTTTCCCATTATCATAGTTATTAACGGAGGATAACTGAAAAACAAGACGTTTCGTCATGGCCAATTGCGACTCTAAATTTAGAACACGCTCCGTAAGTTCTTTATCTGTTGTTGTCCTTTTACCAACATCCCCAAAGTATTCAGTGGTACTGATTCCGGAACCGACTCCACGAACACGAACACCATGCTCTTCCTTCCCCTAAAGATGTGGTCAAAATGTCATGTCGGCCAGTAAGCTTCATCTCATATGCAACAACTTTCTCTGACAAGGAAGTCTGAAAATATTGAAGTGCAAATATAAAATATTAGAAGCTCAAAAGTAATGTTCCAAAACTAAGTTCTTATCATGATGGAAAGGTGGCAACAGATCAATCCCTCTAATTTTATCATTCGTGAATTTTACAAGCTTTCAAATGGACAATGATATTGCAAATGTGTTGCTAAATCTACTTGTAGTTGAAAATGGAAAGACATCAAATAAGGACCATTTTAATATTACGTTTTTGGCATATTGGAGCAGATGCAAGATTAAAGGACAGGATGATCTTAAGTATGTAATCGTTTGGTTATGATGTTTCCAGAGAAGGGGAATAAATATGATACAGCTTGGGTAGGTGGTATGTGCTCTTTCAGAAATAACTGAAATATGGCAAAATATATGCTAATGGTAAATTGGTCAACCTTCTGCAGAGGTTATCTACATGCCATTATTTATGTTATATGGGCATTTTACCTCAAACTAGAAAATGAAGAATGTATGGTCTTTTTAGAGCTCATATAAAGACACAAGAATGCAACCTGGAAAGAAAGAATACGACATTTAACTTACAATTTTGAGGAACACGGTAGATAATTCCTCTGGAATGGAGAATCCTTCTAAAGGGGTGTGAACCTTTTGACATGCCTAATGTCGACTTACATCATCTGGATCAACGATTATCCCTTTTTTCGAGTACTGAGAAGATTAATTAGAAACATAACAAAAAGTTAACAACCAAAATATGTATTTTGAAATTTAAAAAGAAATCTATTCTAAATATGCACATGGATAAAATACTTACGATTTCTTCCTTTGCAAGTGTTAATCCACCACGAGAGCCATAGTACTTATGGGTATTGGTCGCTATAGATGATTTAAGTTATCTTTGGATCACATACATGAAAAATACATAATCGTAAAATATTATAAACTACTAAAAAGTATCGCCTTTTTCATTTACCTTAAACCTTGTATTATTGAGTAGAGTATCAATGAAAATATCCCATATCTTTGGAATGATAAAATTATACTTTTTGGGTGGATGACGAATAAGTTTCTTTGTTTTCTCAGTATACATCCACTTCTTCTTCAGTTTCGCTTTGACATCCCTCCATTTCTCACCCGCACTTATTATAAGCCACTTCTCCCGGTGATTTGGGATCTCAAAGGCCTTCTATAAAAGTCTCACAAAAAAATAAATTATAGCTCATAAGTAAAAATATGTGTGGTACACAAGGTTCCATTGCAAAATGTATAAAGGACAAGAGGTTATAATGCATAGTTCAAACAATAGCCACCCAACCCCACCAAAAAAATGAAAAATGCCCTCCCTTTCTCATTTCTCCGAAATCCTAATGTAGGTGTAGGCTTCAATGCTTATTCTCTTTGTCTGATGTCTTAATTAGTACTCCGTATCTCCTTTAGCATCCCCCTTACTCAAAGAAAACTGCTATAGCTCAAGCCAATAAAATATCCCTGTTTTTTCTTTTCCTCTGAAAGTTATATTCACCCAGGTGACCGATCTATTCCTATTGTTACTTTTTAAAGGATTTAAAACTTCTTGGTCTGGACAGAATATACATCATACTAGCTACGTTCTCTTAGTTGTTATTATGCCATGCTGCCCAAGAAGATTTGCATTTTGTTACTTTTTTTATTTGTGCAAGTAATCACTGTCACTCCAGGATGAAAAAGGCAGGGGTTAAGATTGTTGGAATAAAAACAAGTTACGAGACGGCTTACAACAAGTAGTAACAGAAACTGGTAATAGAACAAGGCTGTGTTGTGGAGACCACTGACTTGAAAGCTTAATTCGGCACGACCTCGGTGCTAATCGTATNNCCGCTTCCCAAGGTTAACACAGCAACCCTTAAACACGAGCACTCGTGGTTAAGGGGATGGAGATTGCACAATACAATTGCCCAGAAAAGAGTTTGAGAGAGGAAGAGAGGATTATTGTTTCTGTGTGTCTCAACTGGTAAAAGGAACGACCAATTTATAGA
>CAAKMY010035548.1:0-16714 GCA_901111285.1 Corrigiola litoralis | reverse complement strand
TAAAAGCGAGGAAAAGCGTGCCTTAATTAAGGAAATAGCCTTAAAATACAAACGAGCCCAATAAAATAGTGACACCAATAGACCTAAATTATTGGGGTGTCACAGCCAAGCCCTGCGCCACAAAAGTAGGCGCCAAGTCCAAATTGCATATCCGAACTCGCAGAGTAGACCTGATCAGCCAGAACACAAGCTGAGCCTGGACGCCTGGTTTTCTAGCGCCAGGTCTGGCGCCTACTTTGGATGCGGCAACCCTATCTTCTGGATTCTTCCTCTCATGCCAATATGTACCTTGTCCTTGAGGTCAATTCAGGGTTCAACATTCGTCTCTCCCTTTCAGAACAGAACTCTCTTGCTAGTGCACCCTAAAACCCTAGCAAGAAATCTAAGCTTGCCTCCCTCCATCTCTCATCTCTCAAAACCCTAATCTCATACCTTGCCTCAATCTCTCATCACCCTAAACACAACCCTAGCCTCCATCTTCATCATATACAACCCTAAATTACATACAAGCCTCCATTAACACAACACATACAACCGTCACATTTAAACACATCCTAATCACATAAACACATACATCCTATATATACACATTACAAAGATCGATCTAGATCTCCACATCAAAGCAACGAACCGCGACAAAGTGACAAGCACTACCGTAGGCCTCCTAAGGGCCTTCTAATAGAGAACTAACTTTTAACATTTATATATTGCCTCTTATATTGATTGTGGTGTTATATGTATTTTGATATTGCTTCACTTGACATATATCTGATGCATACATGATTTACATAACTTGACAACATTTTAAATCACGCCATTAGTAAAGGAAAATGCAACCAGCAGGTTATGATACATCCTACCATCACCCTATCTGGGTACTTCAACCCCCAAATCTAGATCTTTGGTACGCATTATAAGAGGAGTCATCCATGAAGATACACTAGATTTGGGCAAAGCCTTGCTCCAATCTACATCTCATGTACCCTCATGGGTCTGAGGCTAGATCTGTGAGGTTCGCGGTTTCCAAGGTACCTCATTTCTTGTTGGCGACTCCATTATTGTTAAATAGACCAGGCCAAAGGCATAGTTTTGCCTCTGGATCCTGGCGCCACCTTTTGTGGTGCCATATCTGGCGCCTAATTTGTGGCGCCAGACCACTGTCTCTATTCTATGACACCCTGAAGGCCTACAGGATAAGGTAGAGGCACAAACTGCCTCTGATGCCTGGCGCCACAGAAAATGGTGCCAACCCTGATCTGAACCCCCCTGCAGTGCACTGGCTCCGGTCAGTCCCTAGGCACACATCCCGCCTTGCAAGATCGGGTTAGCCACTAAACCATCACCATGGGGGCCATGAAAGCTTCACCAAGGGGTCCCTAACCCCCCAAGGCCTACTCCCTATGAGGCAGGGCTCTCGAGCGTTCGTACAAGCGTGGGTCCTCTCCACCCTAAGGGGACCCCCTACGGGCGATGACGCTCACAGTGACGACTCTGCTGGGGACAAAACGATGATTTTACATCTAAAAACTACCTAAGAGGGTGAGACTTGAACATTGCATTAATTAATTAACTTTAAAATGTTTTCCAAATTATCATGCATCATTCCTATTAGGAATTTTCTCTAAATTACCCATGTGGTTTAGCGTAAAAGTGAAAATTCCCCTGTGTTATTTTCAGATAAGCCTGAATACCCCTGAGGTTGGATTTTCTACCTAAAATGCCCGTAATGAGAAACGATTTTATTTTTCTTATAACTTCTGTTATTAAAACAGCTAATCTACTAACGTAAGGTGAGGGTTAAATATTTTTTTTCCTTTTTATTTTTTTATTTTTTCCCTCGTCCCTTTCTTCCTCCCCAATTCCCCATGACTTAGCACCACAACCCCACCCCTCCACCACCAGTTCCAGCCCCACGACCCACCCAGCCCCCAAAACCCGCCCTAACTCCACCCCCCCCACAACGCACCATGCCACCACCAGCCCCACCCCATCACCACGACCTGCCTTAGTCCCTTCCCACCTCCGCAACCCACCCCGCACAGCCCTGGTCCCACACCCACCCTTCCCCTCTACCACCCGCCCTAGCCCCGCCCCCATTCACAACCCGACCTAGCCCCGCAACCCCACCCCCGCATCCCACCCCAAACCGTGGCCATCACACACCCACTTTTCTCTTCTTTGTATTTTTTATTTTTCCTTTCTCTCCTCCCCTCCCCTTTAACTTCCTCCTCCCCCAACCACCATACAACCACTGGCCATTACGGGTCGCGGAGGTTGGTGGTGGGTTCGGGTGGGCTTTTGAGGTGGCACATGCTGGAGATGGGTTGCGGGGGTGGGGTTGGGGGTCTAGGTCAGGTTTGGTCGTGGGGGTGGGTCTAGGGTGGGTCGTGGGGTGGTGGGGCTTGGGTGGGTCAGTTGGGGCGAGGGGCTGCTCGTGGGGCGGTGGGGGTTAGGTAGGTTAGTGGGGGGTGGGGATGGTGGTGGGTCAGTGCAGCAGGGGTTGAAGAGGGGGTTTTGCAGTTTTTTTTTCTTTTTTGTAGCAAAGGGGATGGGGAGGAAGAGGGAACAAATTAAAGGTAAAAAAAAGGAAACTTAATGGTTAATAGATATGCTATGATTCCATTAGTTTATAATTAGCAGTCCAACGACTAATCTAACAGAATCGATCAAAAAACTAACGCCGTTGCTCATTAAGGGCATTTTAGGCAGAAAGTCCGACCTCGAGGGTATTCTGGTTTTTCCTTAAAAACACAGGGGCATTTTGACTTTTATGCTAAACCACAAGGGTACTTTAGAGAAAGTTCCTTCCTATTATTGTCATGCATTGCATATTACCCGTGCCTTAAGGTGCGAGGTTAGGAACTAACCTAGTCTTTAGGAACATCCATGAAGGCCTTGCCTACTCATAAGTGCACACTTCGGCCAAGTATGAGCCTAGCAAACGACCTTCCACCCAATGATTGGCTCTTCATGCACTTCCATGAAAGTCAGGGGACACTCCCGTGCCTATGGTTTTTCTGCAAAGAAGGGGAGCACACCTCATATCATTGGTTCCCAATTGCCTTAACACCACAAAACAAGCCAAACTATAGCGAAATTTAGACCCAATGCTTAGGCAAAGTCATGCACATGCATTTATGTGCTATAAGTCCATTTTTTTGTGTCGTTATAATGGTCAATTTTCTAGACGAACCTATGACAAAAACAATCTGACCAAGCTGGAAAACAGAACCTCACAAAAGGATTTGGCGCCACAAAACCAGGTGCCAGCCTTGGCGCCTATAAACTAGGCGCCAATTCCATTTTGGCTTTCAGTGGCCTGGACTTTGTGTTTGTTCTGCATAGATCCTGTTTTGGCTCTTTTTACATAAAGATCTGTTTTCTTGATTTAGAGTTTTGCAAATAAACCAAGTCCATTAGCATGTAGGAAGCCTAACTTGATTTCATCCAAACAACGTGTTCCCTCTTTTGGAACTTTAAATGCAAACATCACTTGTCACCCCAAGTTTTCTAAATATAGCGAAACCTTGCTTTTCCAAAAAAAAAGGTCAATCATCATCATTTGGTCAAACATTCATATGTCTACCCTCCCTATTTTCATAGGACTTAGGACACATTCTCGATGTTGTTACTCAAAAACTTCTTTAGTATTCAGGAGACCAAATTCGTTTTCATAAAACGTGTTTCCCTCTAAAAGCTTCAGGTGCATATTCTTTTTACGTGTTCCAAACTAGAATTCCGACCATAGGAAGACTTATCCCATCATGTATGCACTTCACCATGCAAGTCCGACCTCGAGGGTATTCTGGATTTTCCTAAAAAACACAGGGGCATTTTGACTTTTATGCTAAACCACAGAGGTACTTTAGAGAAAATCCCTTCCTTTTATTGTCATGCATTGCAAATTACCCGTGCCTTAAGGTGCTAGGTTAGCAACTACCCTAGTATTTAGGAACATCCAGGAAGGCCTTTCCTACTCATTAGTGCACACTTCTGCCAAGTATATGAGCCTGGCGAACGACCTTTCACCCAATGATTGGCTCTTTATGCACTTCGATGAAAGTCAGGGGACACTCCCATGCTTACGTTTTTTCCGCAAAGCAGGGGAGCACACCTCATATCATTGGTTCCCAATTGCCTTAACACATAAAAACAAGCCAAACTATAGCGAAATTTAGACCCAATGCTTAGGCAAACTCATGCACGTGCATTTATGTGATATATGTCCAGTTTTTTGTGTCGTTATATTGGTCAATTTTCTAGACGAACCTATGACAAAAACAATCTGACCAAGCTGGAAAACAAAACCTCACAAAAGGATTTGGCGCCACAAAACCAGGCGCCAATTCCATTTTGGCTTTGTGTGGCTTGGACTTTGTGTCAGTTTTGCATAGATCCGTTTTTGGCTCTTTTTACATAAAAATCTGTTTTCTTGATTTAGAATTTTGCAAATAAACGAAGTCCATTAGCATTTGGGAAGCCTAACTTGTTTTCATCCAAACAACGTGTTTCCTCTTTTGAAACTTTAAATGCAAACATCACTTGTCACCCCAAGTTTTCTAAATATAGCTAAACCTTCCTTTTCCAAAAAAAAGGTCAATCATCATGATTTAGTCAAACATTCATATGTCTACCCTCCCTAATTTCATATGACTTAGGACACATTCTCGAAGTTGTTACTCAAAAACGTCTTTAGTATTTTGGAGACCAAATTCGTTTTCATAAAACGTGTTTCCCTCTAAAAGCTTCAGGTGCATATTCTATTTATGTGTTCCAAACTAGAATTCCGACCATAGGAAGACTTAGCCCATCATCTATGCACTTCACCATGCAAGTGCTACCTCCCCATATCATGCCTCATCATGTAGGCCATCGATCATCCTATGCCTCTCTAGTAGGCACTTTATCCCTTAAATGCCTCACCATGTAGGCATCATATCCTTCATGTGCTTTGCTATGCAAGCATATCCCATATCATTTTATGCCTTACCATGTAGGCGTCTTATTCTCCATGTGCTTCCCCATATAAGCACTTTCCTTTCACTCCATACCTCATCATGTAGGCACTCTATGCCTCTCTAGTAGGCACTTTATCCCTTATATGCCTCACGATATAGGCATCATATCCCTCATATGCTTCTCTATGCAAGCACATCCCTTCACTTCATGCCTCACCATGTAGGCACCCTATCATTCTATGCCTAACCATGTAGGCATCTTATCTCTCATCTGCCTCATCTTATAGGCATTATATCACTCATGTGCTTCTCCATGCAAGCACATCCCTATCACTCATATGCTTCCCGTGCAAGCATGTCCCATATCCTTCATGTGCTTCCCATACAAGCACTTCCCTTATTATCTTACGCCTCATCTCGTAGGTTCCCTATCACTCATGTGCTTCCCATGCATGCATGTTCCTATCGATTATGTGCTTCCCTATTCAAGCATGTCCTCTACCACATTCATGTGCTTCGCTATACAAGCACAATCCACATCTATCCATGCCTCGTCATGTAGGCACCTTATCTCGCATATGCTTCCCAATGCAAGCACTTTACTCTATGACTCACGTGCTTCCCTATGCAAGCACACGTCTCTAGTGACTATGCCTCGCCATGTAGGCATTTTATCACTCACACGTTTTCCTATGCAAGCGCTTTCCTCCTATCATTTACGTGCTTCCCCATGCAAGCACTTTCCATATCGATTTACTTCACCATGCAAGCACTTTCTATATCGATCATGCGCTTCCCTATGAAAGCACATCCTTCCATATCTCGTGTGCTTCCCAATTCAAGCACCTCTCTCATTCCCATGCCTTGCCGTGTAGGGAATATCTCGCTCACGTGCTTTCCTACGTAAGAACTTCATATCCAAGGATGTCCTCCACAAGGGAAGAATCCTTTCCATGTCTAGAAGAATGTTTCCCATTGTGAGAAACACCATCTTCTTCCACCTCCTTATTGTGTTTGTGTCTAAATGTGCCTGTTTGATATCTTGAATCGCCATATGTGTTCAAGTTGAATTCTTGGTTACTTGACATTTCTCCCATGAATGTTTTTGAACCTTCTAAAAAAGTTTTTTAAGAAATTGTGCCATTTGGACTTACTATTTCCATTCTTGGTACAACATTCACATTCATACGTGTCCTAACACATTGGTGCCCAAAGTCACTAATCTTAGTGCACACACGCGTGTTAACAATCCATAACTTCTATCAAGGTCCCTTGTTCAGTTCCTGCCAAAGCGTCATCATATCGATAGAAGAACAAGTGAGTCAAATCAAGCAACAAGTTGAAGCTTTGAACGCACGTACGCTTGCCATTGAAACTAAGGCCAAAGGGGATCACAAACAATCCTCCTCAAATCCAATCCTGAGCAAGATTGAGAAACTTGAGAAACTATTGCGTCAATCTAACTTAGGGGGACCCTCCTTCGAGTTCTATACATATTCCCGCGACATCAAAAGTGAACTCCCTAAAAAGTTCAAACCCGACGGGATACCAAAGTTTAAGGGGACTGAAAACCCTATCTACCATTTGAAGCGCTTTCTTGACTCAATGAGCATCAAAGGAGGTAAACCCGAGCTCTAGATATCCCTATTCTTCATGTAATTGGATGCCATATACCTCCAATGGTTTTACTCCCTTGACAAGAAACTTACCCACACTAGGGAGGATCTATCTCAAGAGTTCTTCAAGCAATACTCTGAGAATACCACTACTCAACTTACAAGAAGATCCCTTGAAGTCCTCATTCAAGAGGAAGACGAAGGCTTTACCAATTTTCTACAAAAATGGCTCGAAAAAGCCGCACTCATGATCATTAAGCCTACTGAAGTTAAATAAGTCCAAATATTTGTGGACAACCTTCAACCACAATACATCCATCCCCAAGGAAAGGTAAGCACCTTCATTCACCTTTTTCTCGTGTCAAAGCTACATAGAGTCCCATGCACTCTTACCATATTGAGCCTCACGCTCTCTTATCACACAAGAGCCTCATGCTCGCTTCTCAGAAGCTTTTGTCAAAAATCCCACCACATTCTATTGTATGTGGCTCCTTCTTCCCACAAAGGACATGGAACATTTAGACATCTAGTCTTTCTCCATTTGACACCTTTCAAGCGCGATTCAAGTCGTCCAAAACATGGAAATACAAGGCCAATACTATAGTGCATTACTAGCTAGAATGACTCTTCATCAATGACGTCTAGAAGAGCGCCTAACTCGCCAACAAGGCAAATTCCATGGACGGAACTGAACATTACACCACCACCATTATGGGAAAATCCACATACATTTCCTGCGACAAGAACCGCCTAAAAACGGGCAACGTCCTCCAACTCAATATAATCCACAACGATTAGTTGAGTACTTGACACGCAAGTCGCAAACAAGGTTCATCCTATGGGCAACCTTATCCTATACAGTTTAGCCCACTTGGTTAAATTATGCACCATTGTGTATCATCTAGCCCTAGAAATAAAAGCTCTAATGGCACATTTTCGAAAAAAACTCTCTTGTTTTCTCTTCTTATTTGCCTTTAAGGAGAATTTTCAATTTACCTTGGGTGCTCACCACGAGCTACTAATGGACACGAGGTCCTAGCTCCAAGATTATCAACACGGAGCTCATAGCTCTAAAACCCATGGCACACCTTTGTCATGCATATATGCACCGAACTAGGGGCTTATGTCACTTCTCCCTTCATATACTTAAGGTCATATATATCTACTTTGGCCTTCACCTTATCTCTAAAAAGGTTAGGTTAAAGTGGGGGCTCCCAATGCCCTCCTCCTTCAATATCATTATCATAGACACCTCATGCATTACCCTAACATGCGCATCCATTTGGGATCCCTATACATCCCACATTGTGCACGAGTTTACCTCGTTACAAGTTTTTGCGAGAACACCTCACATCTCTTAAACATGAGTTGACCTCATTCTCTCCTACCTCGTGCACGAGAATACCTCGTCTTAAGTTTTTGCGAGATCACCTCGCTTCCCTTGCACGAGTTTACCTCGGTCTCCCTAGTCGAGCTTACCTCACTATGTGCACGAGTCTACCTCGTCCTTCCCCACGAGTTCTAGCTCATTATCCCCATGATGAGTCTACTCTATTTCATACACTCACTTATCTCATCATGAGATCTCATACATATCTCTATAGTGCAGGACTTTACATCGTCCCCGACCCCCCCTTATTTTACCGACTCACATTTATGCTATGTGTCTTTTTTCCCAAAAAGCTCCAAGGGTCAACCCCTTGGTCATCATATCATTTTCAAAAGGCCCCGAAGGTCAACTCTTTGGTCATACCTTATTTCCAAAAGGCACCAATAATCATTGTTTTGGTCAAATATTTTCTAAAGGAACCTAGCTTCAAACCCTTGGTCAATCACCCTATTTTCAAAAGGCTCCAAACATTAATGCTTTGGTCAACTATTTTCTTAAGGCTCCAAAGGTCGCCACTTTGGTCATTTTATCAAAGGCTCCAAATGTCAAAACCTTTGGTCCTATCAATTTCAAAAGGCCCCAAACGTCAAAGATTTGGTCAACAACTTTCAAAAGGCTCCAAGGGTTGCAAATTTGGTCATTTAAAGGCTCTAGAGTTCATCCTCTGGTCATGATGTTTATTTCTTCTTATGTACCTCTTCCATCATCGTTTTCATCCATCTATACTTATGCATGGTTTTACAAAACTAAAAATAGCAATTAGTATGCATTTAAGCTTATGTGTATTACGTGCTATGTGCTATGTGACTACTTTGACATCGTCATGGCAACTTGCCTCGGTCAAAGTGGGGGTTTCTTAAACGCTTGAATCCATACTCACGTATTAAGCCCAGTGATGATAACTAGACTAGGTAATGTTCTATGTCGCGTAGCGTTGCTAAAATGTGTCGATCGAGAGAGATCTGAAACTATACCATTTCATCCTCATATTCATACCTCATATAGTCGAGCGCCCCTCAAACAGTACATATATACCATTTTATTCATTCTTCGTCCAAAGCTTGCCATTTGACAAGCCTGCGAACTAGAAGGCTATGAGGTCTAAAGTTACCGTTATGCCCTCGACCCTATTTTACCGTCTTTAGAGAACACTGAGAGTCCAAGGAGACAATTTCGTCTCGGTCAAACCTGATCCCTTCGCTAATATAGATCTCAAGCAAAGACTAAGTAAGTGCTTCATAGTTGTGGTAGCTATAGTGCTTTTTATGCCTAAATAAGTGTCATAATACACTTTTAAAGGCTTAACCGAGGTCCCAATCCTGATCCGCTTTCACGTCTTGTCTTTGTTTACACCACTCTATCCATCTGACAAAATCATATTTTAGGCGAAAATCGGGAAAATGAATGTTTTGCCCTTAGGCCTTGGCGCCACATTTCATAGCGCCAAGACTAGCGCCACAAAACTAGGCGCCAAGTCCAAATTGCATATCCGAACTCGCTGAGTAGGCCTGATCAGCCAGAACATAAGCTGAGCCTTGGCGCCTAGTTTTATAGCGCCAAACCTAGCGCCTACTTTGGAGGCGCGAACCCTATCTTCTGGATTCTTCCTCTCCTGTCTATATATACCTCGTCCCTAAGGTCAATTCAGGGTTCAACATTCGTCTCTCCCTCTCAGAATCAGAGTTCCCTTGCTAGTGCACCCTAAAACCCTAGCAAGAAATCTAACCTTTGTTCCCTCCATCTCTAAACCCTAATCTCATACGTTGCCTCTCTCTCTCATCGCCCTAAACACAACCCTAGCCTCCATCTTCATCATCTACAACCCTAAATCACATACAAGCCTCCAATAACACAACACATAAAACTTTCACATCTAAACACATCCTAAACACATAAACACATACATCCTACGTACACACATCATAAATATCGATATAGATCTCCACATCAAAGGAACGAACTAAGACAAAGCGACAAGCACTACCGTAGGTCTCCTAAGGGCCTTCTAATGGAGAACTAATTTTAAACATTTATATATTACCTCTTATATTGATTGTGGTGTTATATTTATTTTGTTATTGCTTGACGTGACATATGTTTCATGCATACGTGATTTACATAACTTGACAAAATTTTAAATCACGCCATTAGTAAAGGAAAATGTAACCAGCAGGTGATGTTACATCCTACCATCACCCGATCTGGGTACTTCACCCCCGAATCTACAACTTTGGTACGCATTACCAAAGGAGTCATCCATGAAGATGCACTAGATTTGGGCAAAGCCTTGCTCCAATTTACATCTCATGTACCCTCATGGGTTTGAGGTTAGATTTGTGAGGTTCGCGGTTCCCAAGGTACCTCAATCCTTGTTGGCGACTCTATTACTGAAAAACAATATAGGCCAGAGGCATGTTCTGCCTCTGGAGCCTGGTTCCACCTTTTGTGGCGCCCGACCTGGCGTCTACTTTTGTGGCGTCAGTCCACTGTCTCTATTCTATGAGACCATGACACCCTACAGAACGAGGTAGAGGCACAAACTGCCTCTCATGCCTAGCACCAGATAACATGGCGCCAGCCCTTATCTGAACCCCCCTGCAGTGCACTGGCTCCAGTTAGTCCCTGGGCACACATCCCGCCTTGCAAGATTAGGTCAGCCACAAAACGATCACCAAAGCCACAAAAACTTGGCCAAGGGGTCCCTATCCCCCCATGGCCTACTCCCTATGAGGTAGGGCTCTCGAGCGTCGGTACAAGCGTGGGTCCCCTCCACCCTAAGGAGACCCCCTACGGGCGACGACGCTCATAGACTCCTTACCTCCTTTATAATCTTAATTTTTTAGGAAGGGGAGGCAATAAAAAGTTTGCAAATGCTTCTAACATTGAATTATGGAGGTTTGGGCTTGACTTTTTAAGATGCCGAGACTTAACCCTTTTGTTGAAGGCCCGGGTTTTTCAAATCTTGTATATCTGATTCCTTATATTTACATTTCTTCGTACCTCCAAAAGAAAGTCGAGAGAAACCTTTAGTGCCTCAGCATTAGAATCCTCTCTGAAAAGCATGACACGAAGGGTTGGCTCATTAACCTCAATGGGTGGCACGACTTCTTCCCCATTCACCAGCATCAAGGGTGTTTTCCCAATTGAATTCTTCTTCGTGGTCCTCATCGACCAGAGAACGTTAGGAAGCTCTTTGGCCCACAACCCTCGGGCTTTTTCTATTCTCTTCTTCATTCCTAGAACAATCTGCTTGTTGGTGGACTCTACTTGTCCATTCTTCTGGGGTATAAAGACAACAGTGTAACGAGCACCAACGCCCTTGTCCTTTAGCCAACTAATTGTTCCTATGGCATTGAACTAAGCTCCGTTATAAAAAATGATGGACTTAGGCTGCCCGTATCCAATGATGATGTTCCTCCAAATGAATTTTCTCACCTCGGTTTAAGTTATCTTAACTACTACCTCGACTTCGACTCACTTGGTGAAGTAGTCGACTACTGAAATAAAAATCTTCCTTCCCCCTAATACAAGGGTGAAGGGACCAATAATATCCATGCCCCACTGAGCGAAAGGCCAAGGATTTGAAATCGGAGTGAGCTCTTGTGCTAGAAGCTTTGGTATAGTCGAGAACTCCTGACACTTCAAGCATTTGAGTTAACTCATTGCAATAGCTCTTAGGATAGGCCAGTAGTAGCCGCTACGAAGGATCTTTCCGGCTAAGGCTCTTCCACCTATGTGAGTGCCGCAGACACCCTCGTGTACCTGCCTTAGTATTCTTAATCCATGTTCAGGGGTAATGCACTTTAGAAGTGGCCTTTCGATGAAAACTTTTAAATAAAGTTCGTCCTAGTATATAGTATATCGTTTGGAGGCATTCTCTATCTTTTGTGCATGCTTTGGATCTTCCGATATGACCTTATGCTTCAATGAGTCATATATCCCTTGGTACCCTAGGGCTTGTCGTAAGTACCTCGGCAGTTGTGGCTTTTTCAATAGACATTTTCTCTCGCATCACCCAGAAGACAAAGCTCAGTGTGTCGGAGATGGCCGAACGTGCCGGCTTTGAGAGTTCATTGACTTGCTGGTTCTCGGACCTCGGCACTTGCATTATTTACAAAAATGCTAGCTTCATTGTTTCCTTCTTTATCAGGCTTAGGTAGTAAACAATTTCAAAATCTCGTGCCTCATAATCTCCTTTGACCTTGTTGACGACGAGGAGTGAGTCGTTGAAGATTTTGATCTTGCTAGCCCCTGCACCCTTCCACATTTGAAGGCCGACTAACAAAGCTTCGTATTCACTCTCGTTATTGGAAGCCTAGAACTTTAAACAAATAAAATATTCAAACCCATCACCTTCGAGGGATACGCAAACGATCCCTTCAGTGTTCTCCGTAGGATGTGTGAACTCGGCTAAGAAATCAGCCAAGGCTTGAGATTTGATCGCTGGTCGAGAAGCATACTGCATACCGAGTGCATTCAATGCGATAGACCATACTCTAACCCTACCCGTGCTTCCACGGCGGTCGAGTGCCTTCTTCAACGGTTGGTTGGTCAAGACTATGACCTTGTGCGCAAGGAAATAGGGCTTTAGGCGCTTCGAAGCTACGTACAAGGCCAAGCATAATTTCTCCACATGTGGATATCTTAGCTCTGGGACTCATAGTACGTGGTTGATAAAGTAGATGGGGTTCTGCCTATCAGCCCTCTCGGCTATAAGCACAACACTCACCGCCGAAGAAGATACCGAGAGATACATGAAAAGTTCCTCTCCCTTAGTTGGGCTTACCATTCTAGGTAAATTGTTGAGGCAACTCTTCAACTGTTGAAAAGCTTATTCGGCCTGGTCGTTCCACTCAAACTCGGCTTTCTTTTTGATGGCGTTAAATATTGGCCAACATTTGTCCCCAAACTGTGACATGAAACGAACGAGGACCGCGATGTATCTCGTCAGCTTTTGGACTTCCTTCATATTCCTCGGGGACTACATACAATGGATGGCTTCTACTTTCTCATAATTATCCTCAATGCCTTGCTCACCGACCATAAAGCCTAAGAACTTGCCAGACTTAACCCCAAACAAACACTTCTTCGAATTAAGATTCATATTGAACTTCATGAGAGTTTCGAATGTCTCGGCCAAGTCAGCTATGTGGTCGACGTCGGCTTGGCTCTTGACGATCATATAATCAATATATATCTCCATATTTCGGCCGGTTTGTCTAGGAAAGAGGGTATTCACCCACCGTTGATAGGTTGCGGGTGCATTTTTTAGCCCGAAGGGCATCACCCGATAGAAGTAACGTCCTCGCTCAGTGACGAAAGAAGTCTTCTCTTCATCAGCCGGATGCAAGGCAACTTAATGAAACCCATCATAGGTGTCCATCATGCTTAACAAAGCATGTCCGACTGTGGAGTCGACCAAGCGATCTATTTTGGACGGAGGGAAGCAATCCTTTGGGCACGTCTTGGAAGATCTGTGTAATCTACACACATTCTCCACGTACCATTAGGTTTCGGCACCATAACCACGTTGGCCACCCACTTGGGTTATTGGCTTTCGCGGATGATTCCAAGAGCTTGTTCACTTCCTCAACAACAACTCTGTTGCATGCCTCGCCCAGATGCCTCTTTTCGATTGAACCGGCTTTAGGACAAGATCAATGTTCAGCTTGTGTTCGATGACAAAAGGGTTGATGCCTGTCATTTCGTCCACTGTGAAGGCAAACATATCTTTGTACTATCGGAGGATGCAAATGAGAGCCTCTCTACTCTGAGATTGATTTCTTTCCCAAGTTTCACAGTTATCTCTGAACTTTTGGCGTCGAGTGTTATATCTTCCATATCGCTAAAGGTATAGGCTACCTTCTCTTCAGAGGCTCGGACACTCCTTGGGTCGAACACAAGGAGACAATGAAATGGTTCCAGAGGACTAGCCTCGGCCTGTCGAGCTCTCATTATGCTTTGCCGGTCTAATATCATTAGACAGCGAGCAGGTTCAGCTGTCCACTTGCCTTTGGCCTTTTTCTTTTTCTGACTCTCGGTCAATAAAGCAAATTCCTCTTTTACCTCTTTCAGAAGAGCCATCAGTGTTTGTTCCACAAGCTTTCGAGTCGAAGCATAGCAGTTGCTCACGACCCGCTGGGGTCCATAAGTTCATCTTATGATTCCATCGTCACACGCATACTTGCTCATCTGCATCCACGACATTAGGATCATCGTTGAGATAACTTGAGTGACGAGGCCAAGGATAATATTATAGCTTGGAACACCCTTGCATACAACTAAGTGGATGCACATGTTCTTTCCATTCCCTCGTTCTCTGAGACGAACGGGTAGCTCAATCATGTGGGCTGGTTGAATCATAGCCCCACCTAATCCAACCACGAGAGCGCTACAGGGGACCATCGTATCGGGGTGATATATCCCTAGCCTCTCGAGGCAATCCCGTGAGATGAAGTTGAGCGTGCTTCTTGTGTTGACTAGCACTCGACCAACCCAGTTC
The DNA here is from genome assembly GCA_901111285.1 of Corrigiola litoralis. Lineage (NCBI taxonomy): Eukaryota > Viridiplantae > Streptophyta > Magnoliopsida > Caryophyllales > Caryophyllaceae > Corrigiola > Corrigiola litoralis. The sequence continues at coordinate 2,248 of CAAKMY010035548.1, read as the reverse complement.
TTCTCAGTCATCGTATCAATTACGATGGGGTTTATAGTTGGCTGACTCATAGATGAGTCTCGGTGGTCAATCCTTGTAATGCTGATGTTGAGGAATGATCGATACCGAGCAAGCAACACTCCTTGCGGGGCCTTTGAACTAGCTTGGATTTGTTGAGGGTCTAGGCCTCCAGATATCATCAGCACGTTTTCGTTATCGGTGTCATAGAACGCCCATGTCTTCTTCCGAGGTCGTCCTTGATCCTGATCTTTAAGATAGTAATCTAGCTTCCCGTCGGCAACCAACCTTTCCAAAGCCCCTCAGAGCCTTCGGCACTCGTTCGTCTTATGGCCTCAATTCTTGTGAAACTCACAAAACCTCTCGTAAGCTAGCATTTGATGCATCATGCGCATGGGCTCCGGATCTTCGAGAAGGCCTTGACCTCGGAGATCTTTCATGATGGTCTAGTAATCAGCACGAAAGCGGCTCTATACGACTTGTTCTTAGGGACGCTTCCTTGACTGTTTTCCCACGATCATTTGACCTCTCCTGGTCTCTCGTATTTGTTAGGCTTTCTTTTCTGATACTTGTCAAATTTCTCTGGTTTATAAGCCTTCTTCTCGGCTCGAGAAGCTCCACAAATCTTAGTGGCTTCGATATAGTCTTCGGCTTCCTTTCTAGCTACCTCGTAAGACGTGATCTTCTAATGGGCCAGGTCAAAATGGAATGCCATAGACCTTAATCCCCTTAGAAAACTAGAGCATTTCTCTAAGTCGCTCAGCCCCGGGATGTCCACTATCATGGCTTTGAAGCGTTTCAAGGGCAACCTTAGATTCTCTTGTCGTTCTAAATGACACAGTCAATGTGGACAGCCGACTTCTTTTCGTGCCTCCAGGTCGAGAAGTGAGTGGTGAACAAGAGTTTCAAATCAACAAAGCGATTGATGCCTTGACTAGGCAAATTGGTGAACCATCGCTGAGCTGGGCCTCTTAGTGTTGCAGGGAAGGTACTACACCATGCCGCCTCGTCCATACCTTGAAGATCCAATTGGTGCATGTAAGAAGCCAAGTGATCATCCGGGTCGGTGGTCCCGTCATACCAGTCTATGCTCGAGATCATCATCTTATCAAGCCGAGGAGAGTTCATAATCCATGGAGTGAAAGGTCTACACTCCTCCCGGCAGGGTAAGTAGATGGTCGGCAATAGACATTGCCAGCCGGATACCTTGGTTGTACCGTAGCATAAACTTGCTGACGAATACGAGGGTAGTACCCCGCATAAGGACCCGGATAAGGCTCAGGATAATATTCTTCATGAGCTAGTGGAGCAGGAGAAACTTCATAAGGATGATAGGGTTTCAGTGTCTTCACCCTGGCTGATTGGCTTAACCTCTGACTTTTCAATTCCTGTATGATGGAGCTAACGAGTAAACAATAGGCGAGGCCGATATCCGAGAGGTGGCAGAGCTGTTTTCATCTCTCGTAGCATCCCTCGCATCCTCTCTTGCATTCTCATTGAGGAGGAGACGAGTGTCTCTATTCCTCCATTCCTTGTCTTCTTTTTGTTTCTGTATAACTTCAAGAAGCTCTCTCGCATCCCGAGGGTGATCCTCGTGATGTGGCAGGTCAGCATCCCTTCAATGGACCCTATAGGCCAAATGTCCATGACGCTCTACCCTTTGACTTCCATTAGCAGGATGACTTCGCTTTAGTATATTGGTTTCGGGCACCAATACTCGTCCAGAGCGCTTTGACGTATGAGGGGTAAAGTGTCAAACTCTGAGCAATACTTACTTTGATATCCAGTGCTCACTCCTCTTAAAAACCTCGTACAACTTCATTGAGTTGTTGTAACGGTCCGTCCCCTCGGAGGGCCGAAAACTTGGGAATTAGATACACTAAACGCCGTATTGGTAATTTAAACGAGCATAATTAATAACCAATATCAAAACGACATGAATTTTATTTTATAGGCAGTGGAAGTCTTTTAAAATGAAATACTAACAAACTCTGAAAGTTTAAACCTCAAAATGAATTAAGAAAATTAATTCAAACTTGAATTCAAATACAATTTAATGTTCCCAAATAATTGGAACATGAAATAGTTTCTCAATGCATAAATGTAGTAAGACATGACACAAGACTGTCGTGATCAGGGTCCTACCCCTTCACACATCCCTAGAGGTAACGCACAATAACTATAGACTTTAGTGATCACCATCCCTCGTAATGATCGTAGGAGCGTCATCACGGGAAATACTATAGACGAG
>CAAKMY010035546.1:0-10893 GCA_901111285.1 Corrigiola litoralis | reverse complement strand
TCATCTTCAGCTTGCCTTTTCACCACGAAATTAAGTAAATCGAAGTTGTACGTTATCAAATTAGAGTTTCTATAATCCCTAATATGACATATTTAAAACAAAGTGCTACATTATCATATATAAGTTACACCTCTTATATAAGTTCTGATAAATGAATCGAAATATTAAACGTAGAGAATAATATGAATTACCCAAGTTTGTATTTGGCCATTAATATTAACAACCGTGAAATTCACGGGCCCTATGCTAGTAATATAATAAAACAACAATCATAAGCAACAACGGTTGTCTGTTTGCCACGTGGCAATGCCACATGTCACTCCCATGTTTTTTTGGCTTTTTTTTTAAATTAGTTATCTCTAAATCTTTATGACATAACACCACTTAAAAATGGCAATAATAGCTTCGTTTTTGATTGTTAACAAATATATACCGAGTACGATCTATCTAAAGATGAAAAATCATATAATCATATAATCGTTTGCCCATTAGAATATGGCTATTCAATGTGGAAAAAATAATGGCGCTCCAATTTGGCAAAAATCCCGACAATCTATGTGGGTTATCTTAATAGAATTATTACTTTCATTATTAGTAGTAATTCTAAATTAAAAAGGCAACTTCCATATCATCTTATCTGCACCAATTCCCCTCCTCTACGTAAAAAATCTCGAAAAGATGGACAGTTTATGCGTATATCTCAGCCTCTCTCTTCACCATGTAAGCCAAAAAACACGGACATTGAATATGGAGAAGATTTTTAACAACTTAAGAATGGAAAAGGATGGAAAATTTCTAAGAGCCAAATCATGCCAAAATATTACACTTAATATTAGCTAAAATCACGGCTAATAATATACGGAATATTAGAGAGGAGATAATCATATGAATACTATAAAAACATTATAACCCCAACTCACATGATACACACACCACCTCCTAGCAGGGTAACTTATGTATATGTAGAACTCAGCCCCAACAACAGTTCCCAAGCGCCCATCACAGTCCAAAATCATCAATAATCATTTTCAACAGACCCAAACCCCCGTACATCCCCACCGCAGCTCGCGAGCAGCTTCCAACGCCACTGGCAACGAACCCAAACCAGAACCCCTTTCCCTATTCTAAACTAAACCCGAGCCTATTTTCATTATCATCGGCAACAACCACCTATAATAATGTCGTTTATGTCGGCCATCGGACCACCACCATCAAACTCCTTCTTTTCTACCTCTTATATCATTCTCTCATGTATCCATAAGGAGGGATGCAACTTATTTGAGTTTTGCTATATTCTATCGGTCATACTGAGTATAGTGGGGTTGTACTTGGCATAGTGGGGGTACTTTTTTTCTTATTCTTTTTGTCTTTATTGAACATGGTTGTGTATTTTTGGTGGAATTGTTTCAACTTTTAAACCAATTCGGTGTAAAAAAATAAAAATTAGGCCTAATCTTTAAGAACTAAAAATTAGGCCTAATGTTTACATTGTTACTAGGTGTGTCCATTATTTGGTGTAAAAGTATGTTCTCTACACTGTTTTTTTCTGTATTTTTTGTTTTTTATTTTATTTTTTCTGAACTTTTTGTATTTTTTGTAACTTTTCTAAACTTTCTGTATGTTTTGTAACTTTTCTTAATTTTTTGTATTTTTTGTAACTTTTCTGACCTTTCCGTATTTTTCTGTATTTTTTGTAACTTTTCTGAACTTTTTGTATTTTTCGTAACGTTTCTGAACTTTCTGTATTTTTCTGTATTTTTTGTAACTTTCTGTATAATAAAATAAAAAACAGGATAGATAACATGCCCGAAATCATAAATCAAACTGTATCTTAGTGTTTGGTGTTTGATTTGGTTTGGTTTACGGAAATTGTCAAACCGTATTTAATGGCACGGTTTGTTTGAGGAAAATAAAAACTCAAACTAAATTGCAAATCACTATACAATATAAAAAAGTTAGATCATTAATTTAAAATATATAAAACACTAAATACTTTATCATATATATATTTACACATTAATATAAATAAGTTAGATATTAAAATAATATGAATTGTTTTTTTAATAATTTTGATGTTGTATACCTTCATTTTTCATTGTTCTTACTATTATCATATAAAAAATTAATTTGGTCAAATCATAAACCAAACTGCACCAAATTAGTATTTATGGTTTGGTTTGTTTGGCAAAAATATTGAATCGTACTTTAGCAATTGGGTTTTGATTTTGCCGCAAATATCATCGTGTTCACCTTTAATTGTTACATAAATCTTTATGACAGTATGTAAATATTTACTTTTCATCTCTTGAAAGCGTAAAAAGAATTTCTATATTCCATTCATCAATAAAATTTATGTTAGACGGACTAAATATATGTAGTGTAATATCAAAGGTATCGAAACCTCAATTTTTTGAAGCTAATAAGCAGGTGCTCCACCATTTTAATTACTTTGTTAGTTTTAACCCACTTGGTGAGATTACAACATCTTACTGTAAGACTTTTAGTCATGCGCTTCTCTTTTTCGGGCCATTGCATACAATGGTTAATTTCAGTAAAAAAAAAAAAAACACAAGTGTAGTTTGTACTATACGGTCAAACAATTGTAGAAGGCTTTGTGTTACTTGAAGCAAGTTCAATTTTATAATTTGCACTGGTGATTAATTAATATTGGTTATACACAAATTCTTAAAAGAACCGTCTATTTTTATTATAAAGGTATATCAACTCCTTGCAAGCTAAATTATCGTAAACTCCCTAAAAGTACAATTGAGTTATAGATTTATAGCTTTTATTGGGTGAACATGGCTCCGTCTACTTTTATATTAAAAGTAGACGACTTCTCCCAAGAATTAATGTAGATTATATTGATGTTATCAAATTAAAGTTCTACGTTTATGAATTGATGGTTAATATTTAAGGAAATATCAAAATTATTTTTTGATTTTTGTTAATTAAGAGCATAACCTTTCCCAAAATGCATTATATTGTAGTGTTTGTTAGTTCAGTTAGCAAGACTTTTCCATTGTCATTTCACAATAGGGAGAAGGCTCATTTTTCAAAGTATCTTTTTTACATTCCCATGGGATCATTAAGATGTTTAATTAGGAATAGTAATTAGGCATTTTAGATCATAATAATAGTAGGAAAATAATGATAAAAAGTTCCTAAATTAAAGTCATTACCTATAAAACATTAACTAATACATAAAAAATAGAAACTCAACAGTGACGATATAACTCATATAAGTACAAAAGGTACGTGTTATTACGTAGAGCGAATTTGCCCACATATGTAATTTCACTAAATTTTGTGCTTATATTAATGGTGGACATCCTTAGAGGGTTGATTAACCCTTAGTTGTTATAGCACAAATAGTTACACTAATTCTTATGATAGACAGTCTATTTTTAGTATAAAATTAGACATAGCTATTCTGATCTTCAAAGTCCAATTCAATGCGTAAGTCCACCAAAAATAAAAGCCATGTCATCATTTACAAAATTAAAAAAAATGAATATTTGTTACATTTTACTAGAAAGTAACGCTTAAACCTTTCCCCCCACCCACCTCATTTCAATCTCATTCCCCTCCCCGACTGCTGCCCCTCCCCCTCGCCCCATCAATGCCACCAATCCACCATAACCCTTCCCCAATCATGCCCCTTCCCCTACATACGCATCCCTCCCCCCATCGCTGCCACCATTCCCCTTCCCTCTCCACGTTGCTACAATCATTCTTCTCCATGATGCACCAACACCAAGGCCTTCTACTCCCCTCCACGGCAATTTCTTTCTCCTCCCTTTCCCTTCTCATCTTCGCTTCCAATTCCCTCCCCCTTCCCCATCGTTGATATGGGAGTAGTTTTCTTAGGTTGGGGGATAGTTTTTGTGTCTATGGGGGTGGTTTTGGAAGTGGTTTCTGTGTCTATGGGGGCTGTCGAAAAATGGTGGTGGATTTCTTAGGTGGTTGTCGTGGTTTTACCCTCTTTTGGGGTCGACTGGGGGTAGTTTAAGTGGGTTGGTTGTTGGGTGGTTTTGTGGCTTGGGGAGTAGTTTACGTGGCTTGAAGGATAGTTTAAGCGGGTTGGGATAGTTTGTGTGGGTTATGAACTAGACTAAGCGGGTTGGGGGGTAGTTTACGGGGGTCGGGGGGTAGTTTAAGAGGAATGGCGGATAGTTTGTGGGGGTTGTGGGGTGGTTTGCGAGGGCTGAGGGGCAATATAAGCGGGGTGGGGGTAGTTTGCGTGGGTTAGGGGGTAGTTTAACGGGTTGCGAGGTAGTTTGCGAGGGTTTGGAGTGGTTTGCGGGTATTTTTTGTGGGTATTTCCGTAATTAAAAATTGATATGTATTTTTGATGGTATTTTTTTATCAACCCAAACACTTTTTAATAGATTCATAAAGAACTCAACATAATACAAGATTATATTAACATAACCCTCAAACAATATTTATAGCAAATAGGAATTGATGGAGTTGTCACATTCAACTTGCTTTTTAACCGCGAAATCAATTGAATCGAAGTTACACTTTATCAAATTATTCCTAATATGACATGTTTATAACTAAAAAGAAGACAAGTTACATGATCATACCGTTTAGCGTTGATTTACAATATATATAAGGTTACACTTAATAAAAATATACATATGTTACACCTCTTATACAGGTTGCGATAAATTAATCGATATATTAGACGTTTAGAATAATATATAGATTATTCAAATTTATTTTCTTCAATTAATAACAACCGTGAAATTCACGGGCCCTATACTAGTACTACAATAATCCCCCTCCCCTTATGAAAAAGTTGTTTTATTTCAACTTGTCTACGCTGCTGTACTAGCAGTTTGATTGCACTTCCTTGGGTATGGTTCAAGGACAATCGGAAACATCAATATAACTGGATGGTATTATTAGATCGAGTGGAGCAAGTATGATCCATTTGTCCCATTCAACAGCCCAGCTAAAATTGATTTAGTTTTGTGGTGCAAGGTATCCGGTGATTGGTCCTTGGACTTAAAATTAGTTTTCAGGATTTTCTACCAAAAACCAGTAGTGGTGCTTAGTTTATAAAGGTCTGGAAACGCTTACTTGTAATGTGACGGCGAAATTCCTTGATAGAACACCTTAGTTTTCATTGAATCAATGGCGGTATCTACCCATTTTCCCCATGTTTCAAGTGCTTTTCCAAACGCAGCCATGTGATCCATGTCTTTAGTTGTTACATTTCCTATTCGAATATAGTCCCATCTGCACAAAGAAAACGTCACTCGATCAGTACAAGAAATCGAAATCATGCATCATCACTTAATTCACTTCTATTTACTAGAAATATTTGAGATTCCATGAAATTGATGAAAGGAACATCAGTGTGTTGAACTAGTGGAGAAGGGAAATTTGATTAAGCTCATATCAGGGAGAGCTCAAAGAACTAACGGTACACACTTCGGTCAAGCATTACCTCCGGCGACCCCACCAATGCCAAGTGTTGAAAATAAGTACGTCCATGTTTCTCCACATTCTACCTCCGTTGATGGAGTCTAACTTCAAGACTTTACCAATCCTTTCCCTCACAACATCTACAAGGTACACACTTTGGTCAAGCATTACCTTCAATTCATAGTCCTGCATCGTATACCACATAAGAGACTTTAATTCACAGTTACAATGAAAAGGTACTGAAAGTCTGAAATGTATATGAGGACATTATAGAGGCCATATGGAGTGACTGAAATTATTCAATATCAAGCTGTGAAAAGTTTCCTTACGGGGAAAGCAAACGTTGACACATCATCTTGTCGTGATAGATTATATTTCGCTGAAGGCACGGCAGAATGCAACATGCATGTAAGCGATTGCCATTGATTTAGGCTTAAAGAGTCTCCGACAAACATTATACTCTTTCCTCTAAATCTTTCCAGGAAATCTCGAGCGTTGAATCTGCAAAAAGAGTATACTAAAGGAAAATCATTTTGAGAACATAACTAGTGGTTGCAAGACATTTAATCCCTACATTGTTAAACAACTTAAAATCGTTTGTTTGTCAAAGAAAAAGGATCAGATTATTAAATATGAATGCAATTCGTAGGAGTGATTTCTGTATATTATTTGCGATATGGCTACTGATTACCAACCAAGTACCAATATGCATTTAGCACATGACATGACAAGAACTAAGCTCTCATACTGAACGTATATGCAAATATGCATGGCTTGTGCAATTGCATCAATCCGCGATCCCATTCCCCAACAACATACATATAAACAAGAAGTATAGTTGCATAATTGCGCATACCGCAGGCGGCGGCTTCGCGCATCAAGGCCATTCTGGTGCTATATATTTACGCTACATCATATGTGTTCTGGCGTTTACGATATCTGTTGTGCTTAAACATTTGTCCTTTATCTGTATTCAGTTGTTGGGTGAAGTAGGCTTCATTGTTCTATCCCAGTTTGCAGGTAAGGGCATAACAGGTTCAGGAAGCTTGCTGTGGGAGACACGAGATGTACGGTCTGTGGTTTGGTTTATACTTTATAGCATTTGGACTTTGGAGTGCAAGGAATAGGTGCTAATTTGATGCATCAATTCCGAAGTCTGATCTGGTAGTTAGGGAAGTGGTTCGAAGTGTGAAATTGAAAATTGGTTTTGTTTCTAGCTCATAGTAAAATAGTTGCTGCTGATTCTCAGCGGCTGCCATCTTTGTATGGTTTTCTAAATTTGTGTAAGTTCCAATTAGTTGCAGGAGTGAATGAGTGATGGTATTGTGTGTGTGATTTTTTTTTTTGGATAACATGGGAACCCGCAGCCGCTATCTTTGGTGCGCTCTGGGTAAACCCCCGGGTATGCGCAGTAGCCTGCAAACCACGCACACCAGATTAGCCACACTGTTACCAGTGTGACAGGTTCTGACTCAAGTGATCACATATGTTTCAAGCAAATATTCCTCCCACAGTTGCCACTAGGAGGGTGTGTGTGATCTTTTTGGACTTTGAAAGATCTTAAGATTTTAAGTTGTATTGGTATTCATGAAAGCTTACATCTGTTGATTTGTTTTTAATAAACACAGTCATGCCACTGGAATCATTTAACTAGTGAGATAACTTAATTTTGGCGACTATACTAGCTTAGACCCTGAGCTATAATGGCACGATTGTATAGTATATATATAATTAATTTATATATAAAAGACAAGTTAAGCATGTTACTTGAGTTTTACATAAATGAGATCTTGTTGTTGTAGTAAATATTTATATATGTGTCTTGTGTGTGTGTTTGGTGTAGATCGAAGTGTGGTAATCATAAGGTTTTAAGAAAATATTCAAATTAATTTATACAACCTATAGATAAATATAATGGATAGTGGTTGTACAAATGACTCAAATTTTATCCTTAGGTATTGAAATGAAATACATTATACATAAGCTGAAGAGTATTTAAAAAGGTGATGTTTTTAGTGTTTAACTTATCCACAATATGGATAAGGAGGTCTAAAAACATGAAAAATTAATGTAATATATCCACCAACAACAAAAAACTTAAGACCACCATTAAAACAAAATACATATTTCAAAAATTGTATGTATATTTAGTTTGTAATTTTTTTTTCAAATTATAGTATATCTTATTTCACCAATGTTGATCTAATTAATATCATGAATAAAGAAATCTGAGATATCATTGTAGGATAAGTTTGTAGTAAATATGAGTATTTGCGTAAATGTAAATTAATATTCGTAAAAGTTACACTCAACATCTATATAGCTTAGTTAGGTAAGGCACCCAACTATTTTGCTGAAGCACTCAACATATATGGAGCTTTAATCGTGAAATTAGCTTATGAGAAGTTACAAGCCAATAACTTTGGGATGTTAACAATAACCGTACATACTAAATTATGTTTAAGGAAAATATTAATTTATTCCAAACAACTTCAAACATCACAAACTTTGTGAAAAGAGAACTGTGGCGGATGGTAAGGCTATCTAACCACATAATACCACAAACAACAGCTGAAATCACTCTCCAATGCTGATGTTGTTGTTATCATCTAGCTCTATTTTTCGTTTAACAATTTTTTTCATGATTAACCTGTTTTGGGTATCTTGCACCTTTAAATTGGTACACAAAGTCAAATAATAATAGTATATAGCAAGGGGCGGATGGAAAGGGCTCCAAGAGGTAGCGTTTGCACCCCACTTTATCTTGAAAAATAGTAAACTAAGGTAAAAAGTGAGAAAAATAAGAAGAAAGGTAAAATAGAAAATAGAAAAATGTAAAAATCGTATCACAAATTTTCAATTCTAGATCCGCATTTGAATATAACCAGTGATTGGACAACCACCATAAGCCTAGACTTTTGCTTGAGATTTTCCTTTGACATATGTGATTATTCGGTTTAAATAATGGAACCCCTCATACATGAGTAGGCCTCGCATGGAAGAGCGTCTTATAATATTAATTATTCCCTCCGTTTTTACCAATTCTTTACACTTTTCAAATTTTCCCTCACATATTTTAAAAAGTGTAAAAAATTGGTAAAAACCGAGGGAGTACTTCCTTGCCTAATTCTGCGCATAGTCCCGATTGAAGTTTTCAATCACTCCCCACCGCGGTACGTACTGGTATGATTTCGTTTGTTTATGTATCTTATTGAATTAATTCATGACATGAAAAAGAAGCTAGCAAGCTTAGTTGAAACTTATGTCAAGTGACGATTGGGACCTCTCTGTTGGCTTTCTCATTATCAAATAGACAAATATGCATTTTGCTAGTATAAAAAAAAAACAAATATGCATTTTGCTTATTTTATCTCTGAAATTCGACTTGAGGTACGGCAGCATGCCGCAGCAAACTCTTTTAATACCGAAGAAACAGTTCTAATAGCCTGCATGATATAGTGAAGTCCCCATTATATGTAACATGTCACTTTTCAAATACGGAGCACGATTCACCGCATTCTATTACTTCTGTTACTTTTACAAGCAATTCTCAAGTTCTCCTGCGCAGTTTTGATAGCCTGCTTAATCTTTTGTATTTAATGGTTGAAAGGATTACCTGGCTAAGTGGCAAGAGAGTGGCTTCCAACCATAATGGAGATAATGCCGATCCTTTCTACCGTTTTTGGAGCAGCTGAATTCTTTTCGAACAAAGGGGCAGACAGAGGAATTATACAGAGGATATGATAAGTCCACTACCCATCTTCCCTTGAAGTAATCACATCTCTTCATGTTGGTTATATTGTTGTTTCTTCTACTGTTGCCACTTCTTCTGCTGTTGCTAGTGTAGCTACTTTTGCTGGTTCTGTTAACTGCATTTGCTCCCTCTACTAGTCCTCCAATCAGTACGAGAGTGAATATGTATATGCATTTTGCCTTCAATCCCATTTTTATCATCTCTTCTTACCACTCCCCCCACTCACTAGAGAGAGACAGGCGTTTTTACTCTATCTATCTTCGTCTATGTTTGGTGCTTATGTTTCAGTATGTTTTTCTTTGGAGGGGAGCATCTCTTAGAAGGTGTTTGGGGTTGGGGGTTTTTTTTAGGAAAAATTGATATAAATACTCCGAATTATGGCCGAACAAACCAAAATAATCCCATCTATAGTTTGGTGTTGGACTCTCGGTAGTGAGGGCAAAATAGGAACATGCACGCGAGTGTACAATCTATTGTGTACTCATGGAGGGCAAAATTGTAACTCCCATTTTTTCTTGATAGGCTACCCTCAAAAAAATAAAATACTATGAAATTACAACTAAAGTATGTCCTCATGTGAAAATGAAGGGTATAAAAATACTTAATAAGGAGAAAAAATTTATTAGACAACCTCCCTTTTCGACCCTAACTCCGTCACGGGGTGAGGGAGCACTTAGAGTAGTAGAAATGTTTATTATTGTGAGAGCGAGTGTTGTCTCATTCTGTTCATGTAAGGATGGTACAATAACATGTAGTGTTAACATTGGTTGAAAAAATCAATTTGGGATATTCCAGCTAGTGTCCCTTACGTTTTACAAATTCCATCTCGTGCCCAAATTTAAAAACGATTTCCAGTATGTACTCCTCAGGTTTCCAAGTAGTGTAATTTATGACCAAATTGTTTTTCTTTGTCAGGTTTTTTCATTAAATACGATGAGACCATGGTTCTAATGATGTTTTTATGTAAAAACATCATCTCAGTTTATGATTGCATATTAATAATCTTATTCTCCTTTCGTGAACTTAATGAGTCAATTAACTAAATTTTCCATCTAAACATAGCATCAAAAATTCGTGTATCTAGTTATGTATTTGGAACTACTACGAAACTAGTGGGTATGGAACTTGAACTTGACCCACTGTTTATGGTCTCGATTTCCAATTTTTGAAATCGTTCCCAACTGGTATCGGTTCTTAAATATTAGGAACCGGAACTCGAATCATTATTTTATAAAGAACAGTTAATAGTTTTTACCACTAAAAGGTTTAACTATATTATGTTGAAATGTAAAGGAAAAGAGATCCAACATACTTGTTTCTCAATTTTGATAACATTTGCTGAAGAAAAGTTTTTTTGGTCATACATTACAGTACTTTGAAACCTAAGAGGTATTTGTTGAAAATTATTTCCAAATTTGATACTAGTTGGAATTTGCAAAACCTGGCACAAACTGAAATTTCCCCTTTATTATTTTGCACTTTGCATGTGTTGTATGATATACTCACATCCAGGCTCACGATTTTTATTGACACACCTGAAAGTACGTATCTTTGAGTATATTTTATTTACTTTATGTAGCCGTGATAGGTTTCTATGTATTAGAATGAAGGGGAGGGCGTGGGTTGTGGATCGTTGGTCGCAGAGGGAAAGGGGAGGGTGTCGACCAGCGGTGGGGGTTGGGGGTGGGGAGTCGGGGCAG
>CAAKMY010035543.1:0-11728 GCA_901111285.1 Corrigiola litoralis | reverse complement strand
TGTAAAAATCAAATGGAGGAGTGTAAAAATCATTGTCCCTTTATCTAACACCACTCTAGCTAGCTTAGTTCAAAATAGTCAAGTCAATGGGTCGGACGGGTTGTGTTAGGGTACGATAATTTTGATTGCGTAGAGTGGTTTTAGTTACTTGTTTTATGTGTCAAGTGACATTCTAAAATACTAATATATTAGAGTAGATTGCTGAGATTTTTGGTCGAGAATTTATGTTTATGAACTAAGGTTTGGATTGAGTTTTTTGATGGCGTAAAAAACATGTTTAATATGGAAACTTTGTCAAAAAAGAAGCGCGCACTCAAATTTGGGCAACGGTCCAATTGACATGTATGCAGTACGCTGATCAAGCGCTGATAAGAAAAGGAGAGCAGGTAACTGCTTGCAGCTTGTTTATTTGTTAGCGGGAAAGAAGAAAACCATGTGTAAAAGAAAAAAAGTGTCAGTCCTTTTACACTACAAAAAATAAAATTAAAAGTTCCAGATCTTTGTTGGATATATGCTGAATGTGTTTAATTAACATACATGAATTTCTGGGAAATAATTTTCCTTCCAACATACCATGACGTAATTTAAGCACAAATAATAAAATGAACTAATATGTCTTGTTCCTTTCAATTTTTACCAACTTAACTAACTTCTGCTATATATTTGGTTTCTTAGTTATATTTACCCTTGTGCCTCTTAATATAAGCCACATATGCTCATGTAAATCTACTCACTCATAGCATTAGTAGGCAAATTAGATACACCTGAGAATACATACTTTTATAAATAACTTTAGGTCTTTTTTTATATACCCGTCATATTTTTTTTTTTACTTCGTATAAGTTAAAAATATACAACATTTCACTCATATTTTTTGCACTGTCAGATTCCTGTCTTGAGAACTCTTCAGTGGTGCAATAGAAGGAAGTTTGGCTCGAGGTTGAAGAAAGTTGTTATAAATACTCTGATTTGTGCCTTGTTTTATAGTGTTTGGCGTGTGAGGAATTTGTGCAGGTTTGAACTGGCTGTTCCTAGACCTCACTTAGTCATTCAGGAGTTGATGAGAAGCATGAATTCAAGGATTCAAAGTGTCATTGGTTGTAAGGCTTTTAGGCTTTGTGATAAGGCTTGGTTAAGAAACATGTTTTAGCATTTGGTTAAGGTTAGGCTTGAGTTTTGGTTTCAACTTTGTGTTTCCCCTAGTCTGTTAGGGGTTTTAGTTTGTTTCTTCTCCTTTATTATAGAAGGAGTTAGGATGTATTTGGTTTCGGTTTTGGTTTTAATGATAAAGCTTACATTTAACCAAAAAAAAAAATAAAAATACAACATTTCACTATGATAAAAAAAATAAAATATTAAAGGTACACAAAAAAATATATAAACGTATATAAAAGTATACTCCAGAGTTTATACTCTCATATATATGCAATAGGTTCCGGTATTAGTAGGTTTTTAAGTTTTCCAACATGTCGTTTTCAAATTTAAATTAATTGATTAAATTAAATTGATTTTATCAAAAACAATCAATTTCTTCTAAATTAAAAAGTTAATTATCTACACAAAAGATAAATGGTGTGGTATTCTCTCTATCTTAATTTCATTATCTCTAGAAAATGATAATATGTAATGCATCATCTCCAACATCTATTCATTATCTCTACATAATGATAATGTAAAATTATATTTAATAAGTGTTAAACTAATCTCATCCTCTATCATTTTTTATCGATATAAAAAGGTAATGATTTGTATATCATCACAATCCTAGTTTCATTTTGCAACTTCTAACGAGATTCGACTCTTGCTCCTAAAAAAGTACATGTTATATTCGTTATTAGGCCAATATAGCTCCTTCTACTTATATGTTAAAAGTACACAATTTCTCCCAAGACAATCTATTTATATATTAGCGTTTTTATGCCTCTAATTAAATTTTTCAGATGGAACATCTGGAACATCTGATCCGATCAAAAAGTCGTTATATATCATTCTTAGATTGCAACCACTTAAAAGGGAAATTGATTAACAAAGACAATTTGCAAATTTAACTAAAATAAAAACCTACGTCCTTAATTATAATACTATTCCTTCTCATGAGTTTCTCTCTCTTTGTGGTAAGAGCTAGAAGTTAGCTCGTGTCACCACTACCGTGTTATTTCAAGCTCAAGCTCGTGTCACCATTACCGTGTCACTTCATCTCCTACTCCGAGTTCGGTTGTCGTACTTCATAATGTCTTTACTTATGCTGCCTTAGTTAAAAAGAATGTTGAGAGGCCTCCTAAAGGGAAAGGAAAGGGGCCTAGGTATGAAAACATAGTGATGTAACTTGGAAGAGATCACAATACTGAAAGAGGAAATTTCTTATGAGTTGAAATAATGGACCCACACTTTAGTTGGCACAATTCCTAGAGCTCAATCATAACTGCCGAACCTTATTAACTTTATGTAGATGTCTTGGAATCATGTTGATAAACCCCAAGTTCTTTACCTCAAGAAAGATCGGTACTACTTTCAGATCCATAGTGAGAAAGACAAGGACACCATATTTAGGGGTGGTCGATGGACTTTGAATGCCAACCATATTGTTCTTGAACAATGGACGCCTACTTTAAGCCAGGAGCTAGAAATGGTTTCAACAATTCCAGTTTGGGTGACACTTCCAAACTTAGATCCCTTTTTTGTCAGAGGTTGCTCTAAGTAAGCTTGCTAGTAGAAGAAAGGTTTTCCTTTTTACTGATTCTATTACCACTTATAAGGATAAGATAGCTTTTGCTAAGCTACTGACAGAAGTTGATGTCTTAATGAAATTACTCACACGTGTTATCAAAAACTCCCCTTTTTGGTGAAAAGATGGTACAAAGGGTGGATTATGAATGGATCCCTTACTATTACAACTGTTGCAAAGGTCATCATAAAGAGAACTGCAGGGCTTCAAAGGAACCTATGAAGAAGCAATGTAGTGAGACTGCTTCTAGTGAACAAGAAGCTGCTTCTTAAGAACATGGTCAAGTTGAGAATTCCTAGCCAGCTGCTAGTGAAGCTCAGCCTATGTAAGAAGTTATGAATACTCGTCCCAAAAAGGAGGTAGCTACTAATATTTGTAGTGATTTTCAGTCTGATGCTGATCTGGTAATGGAGGGTTTTACAATTGCGGTAAAAAAAAAAAGAGTTCTAAGGTTTTATGTCAGAAGGCTATCCTTGGAAGTAGGTTTTTACCATTTGCTACTCATTGCTTACAAAAGCAATTTGCTGAGGTGTTCAATGTTGAAAGGGCTGGAATTGATCAGGTGAGGAGGTAAGGTATTGGCTCCTTGGACTCTCTTGGTATAACATGAGCTTCTCTACGTGGAATGTCAGGGGTCTCAATGATCCCCAAAAACAACTAGAAGTTTAGGGATTAACGTTGAAACAGAAGGTGGAGTTTGCTGCTCTATTGGAGACTAGAGTTAAGGATAGGAAGCTGGTAAGATTTATAACAGGAAGTTTGCAAGATGCAATGTTGCATTTAATTACAGTTCTCACAGAATTGGACGCATTTGGGTGCTTTGGTTGCCTTTCAACTTGCAGGTTGTAGTGATGGGGGATCGATCAGTTCATTCATTATAAGGTAACTTAGTTAGCTTCTAATTTTGACTATTTTGTAACATTTCTTTATGCTCTGAATGATGGTATGGATAAAAAGAGCTAGATTGGGGCAATTTCTAGAGGATACTGCTTGTGTTATGAAAGACTCTTGGGTTGTTCTTGGTGACTTCAATGTTATTCTACACCCAAACGAGAAGATTAGCAATACCACTCCTAACCTGAGAGATGTTTTTAAATTTTCTGATTGTTTCTTACATACACACTCTTTTTCAGATAAACTATGTACTTGCCTTTTGGGCAATATTCATTTTAGATTTCTTTCCAACATATAACATAAAATATAGTCATATGGGAACTTGGCTAGCTCGCCTTAATAGTAGATTAAGAATATCAAATTTTTATATTTTTTACTAACATATAACTAAAGATATTTAGCCTACAAAATGGGTATTTGTAAACGTGAAAAAGCAAGTATGAAGTTTAATATGAACAAGAGGGAGTATTAGTCTTTCATATATTCCTAAGATGGTTTGAAAAGAGTTTGGTCCAAACTTGATCGAGCTATGTATCTGGAATGGCTCATGCAAAAGTCATATACTTCTGCTTACTTCCCAATATTAGGGGTGTTAGACCATTCTCCCATTATTGTTTCTTAGCTCTATTATTTTGTTGTGCCTGCAAAACAATTCAAGTTTCACAATTGTTGGGGTTGTGATCCTAGGTTCCTTGATATTGCTGGTAGCATTTGGAGTCAACATATTGATGGTTGCAAGATGTATATGCTTTTTACTGAACTTAAACTACTCAGAGGGGCTTTGAAGGTTCTACATAGGACTCGCTACTCTAGTATCAGTGATAGGGTTGATAAGTGTAGGCAAGAGTCTGTTGGGTTTCAAGAAGCTCTTCAAGCTGATCCATTGAATGAGCAATTGATCCAGACTGAGAGGTCTCAAAAGAAAAGATATATGAAGCTTAAGTCGGCAGAATTGAATGTTCTTTCACAAAAGGTCAAAACTCATGATGTTAATGTTGCTGATTCTAATTCTCACTTCTTTCATGCAAAAATCAAATAGAGCAGTGCTAGAAATTACTTTGGCAAAAAAGAGATGTGACTGGTGTTCTTCAGACCACTTCAAATGATGTCATTATGGCTTTTATTCAGTTTTATGAGAATCTTTTAGTAACTCAACACCCTACTGTTAAGCTAGACACTAGCATAGCTACTCAGTGTCAAACACTTGATGCATTTAATTAAGTTCAGTTTCCTAAGTCCATATCTAAAGTTGAAATCCATCATGCTCTATGTTCTATATGCAAGGATAAAAGTCCAAGAAAAGATGATTTTAACTCAGGTTTCTTCAAACAGGCCTAAAGTATAGTGGGGGATGATTTTTGTCAAGCTATCTAGGAATTCTTTAAAAGTATAGGAAACCTCATTCCTAAGGTGAACTTTACTCTCTTGGCTCCAATCCCAAAGATCCATAATCCTGACTTGTCTTCAATTTTAGACCCATCTCTTGTTGCTCTACAATTTATAAGACCATCTCCAAGATTATTGCAAACATACTGCAGGAGGTAATGCTAATTCTTGTTGGCCCTAAACAATCTGCTTTAATTTAGGGCAGAAGTTTGTTTGATAATGTTGTTTTAGCTCAATAGTTAGCTAACAAATATGGTCAAACGAGTGTTTCCCCAAGATGTATTCTAAAGGTGGACAAAAGAAAAACCTTTGACTCTGTAGGGTAGAATTTTCCTAAGGAAAGCATGATTGCTTATAGATTTCCTGCCAGATTTGTTAGCTAGATCATAGTTTGTCTATCTGGTGCTTCGTTTATTGTGAACTTAAATAGTGATTGTAAAGGATATTTTAAAGGTAAAAAAAGAGGTCTCAGGAAAGGATATCCTCTTTCCCCCTACATGTTTGTCTTGAGCATGGAAGTTTTCTCAAGGATGTTAAGATAACTTTCTTCAAAACAAGCTTTCTCTTATCATCCTAAATGCTTCTGGCTTAAATTGAATCACTTTAGATAATAACTTATATTCTCCGGGGGAGTGTGCTAGTTGTTCAGTCCATCGCAAAATGATTGGACCAGTTTGCTGAATTTTATGGTTTACAAGCTAACCCCTTAAAAACTTGTGCCTATTTTGGAGGCATTCATCTTGAGGTTAAGGAGATGGTTTGAGTACAACTGGCTTTACTGAGGGGTATGTCCCATTTAGATACTTAGGCTTTCCACTTAATTCATCAAGACCCCGTACTAACATGTATTAATCTGTTATGTTGCAGAGAAGAAGCAAATTGAATCACTGGGCCAACCACATGCTATCCTATGCTAGCAAAATCCAGCTCGTAGATTCTGTCTTGTTTGGCATTGATAGCTTTTGGTGTTATAGACTAATTCTTCTTGTTGGTATTGTTAATAACATTACTAAAATTTTTAGGAACTTCTTACGGGGAAGTAATGAGAATCATAGGAGGCTGGTTTTTCAAAAGCTGGATGGTCATCTGTTCACCTAAGACTGAAGGAGGATTGAGAATCAAAAAACTGTTGAGTTGGAATAAAGCGATGGGCATGAAGTTGATTAGTAAGATTCACGTTGGTATCTTGTGTAGCGGGGTGCAGAGATACCATCTTCTGGGGGGGGGGGAAATATGGAAAGTGACGCTCAAGGGTTGCTCTGCTGAATTTTGGAGGAAGCTGATTGCCTTAAGAGATGAGTTTGTGGCCAAGTCTGTAAGCAAAGACCATGCTCATCTTTATCTTCATATTTGGCATTTTAAGGGCAAGTTCAATACTCTTGAAGCTTATGACTTTTTCAGAAATAATCATAAGAAGAAAACTTGGTACATAAATGTATGGGATAGCTCTATTGTTTCTAAGCATTTAGTAATTACTTTAGCTACTCTAAATTCATTTCCAACCATAGACCATTTGTCTAAAAAAGTTTTGTGCATAGTTAACAAGTGTATTCTTTGCTATGGTGCACTGGAGCTTAGGAGCCACCTGTAATTTGGCAGAGCATTTTGTTATGGATGAAGTTGAGCAAGTTTGCTTAGAATTTGCAGCATGAATTGAAGTGGTTTTATCGATTTGCTAGAGGGAAAAATAGAAGTCCAAGTTTTATAGATGTGCCCTAGCAGCCATAGTTTATGAATTGAATTGTGAATTAAAAGGAATTTAGGATTTTATAAGGGAAAATCAGAAGTGCTGATCAGGTTGTATAGAGAATCAAATACATAGTTAGTCTGAGATTGTATTTTTGCTTTGCTAATTGTTTGCATGAGAATGTAATAGATAGTCTCTTCGTTTGGCTTCAAGTGAATAGTCCTCCTTTTTTGGAAGATTAGGGATGTATCTCTTCTTCATGAATGCAATCTACTCCCTAATTTCTTTCAAAAAAATAAAAAAATTTACGTCTGTAGACTTAACTTAAACTCTAAAACATTAGCTCAAAGTTAGATGGTTGATTGAAAGTTGAAAAGTATGTTAAACATTGAAAACATATTTATAAGATGACTATCTAACAAAAAAAAACTATGTATGTGGTATAACAACTAACAAGCTATGAGCTAAAGATGACTAGTCAAAATATTAAACTCAACTATTTTATTCGGTATAACAAGCCACTAGATCGACTAGCTCACTGTTATAACAAAATGAAATGTAGATACAAAATTACTATGAACAAGTTTAATCTTGAAACACAGATAGTCATCTTATTATACGTTATCTTAAATTATGATATTAAATTTGAATGAACTCCTAGCCACGTCTAATATTTTAAAATACTTCAAAAAAAGTCTTACGGAATCAAAAGAATTATAAGCTAAGGTGCGTTAAATGAAAAGCTATTCATCATAGATACTTTTTAAAATTCAAGCAATCTAATCCTTCTTTTCTCTTAAATTCTAAATTTCATGAGCTACTATAGATATCCCAGTTGAGCCAAGCTTAGCTTTAAAATAGCTTTTCATTTTCTGATTCTTACGTAACTTTTTGGTGACTTTATTGAACATAGCCTAACTAGAAATCTAGAATGATATTTCATATGAACTAGACACACTAATAAATTTCTGAAAGGCTCACATAAAACATTTCAAATATTCTTATTTACTGAGACTATCTCTTCAATAGTGTCTAAGTCTAGTGGTAAAGACCGAAATAATGCTAATGATAGGTTATAAGTTTAATAAATCCCCCTTCCCTTTGTAATCCGTGTCTTCCTTAGACCCAAAAAATTGAGAGTCTTATCTGATACATTTAAGCACTTCTACAGAGTTTTTTCCTAACTCATGCTGACGAGAATTTTTCGTGTACGAACGTATACATCCAAGCATAATATATCAATAGACAGGTCCAACATCAGACAAATATGGGTGCATATGTGACAGATAACAGTCAGATACTCCATATATTTATCTCTCATCTACCAAGCCGCTTAGTGTAAATGCCCCTAGAATAATATTGGCTTCGGAAGGTATTCAGCGGTGGCTGGCCCATACGGCCATACATAAACTTATGTACCATATGGCCGTATATCACATTGTTCTACTTCTTCAGCTCTTCCATTGTTTTTACTTATGTTCCATGCTAGATTTACATTAAAAATCCTGGTATACGACAACCTAGAACGCCTCCTCGTAATTATGGACATCAGAATAATAAATATGTTGGTGGAAGAAAAGTTTTTTTTTTTTTTCGTAGATGCTAAATAGTAAATACAATTATTGTTACGCATCTAAACATTATTTAAAAGGAAACATATGTTGTAAAGAAATTTATTATATATACACACATAACATTATTGTTACGCGTCTAAACATTATTTTAAAGGAAACATATGTTATATGACTTCGTTTAGAAATATAGAAATTGTTACTTGTCTAGTACTTAGACACATTGCATTGTCCATAATTGTCAATTTACAAGAATTTCATCTACTTATATATTCATTTTCCCTTTTTTGATGGAACCATCTATCTTAGAGTTGAAATTAATATGAGATAGTAATATGATGTAAGTACTTCCAGGGATCACAAATTATTCGAAAAGACTCTCTACTTTTATTATAAAAGTAAACCAAGTCTTTACAACTTAAATCTTCTTAAGCTTTCTACAAGCCAAAAGCTATTCTCCATATGATGAAAATCTTTTTATTTGTTCATATCCCATAAATACAATATTTCGTTCTCCAAATGAGGAAACCTTTTTGTGTTTGTTCAAAAATTATTGTTTAGAAATAGTTTAGCCAAACACTTTTAAATTATTGAAAACACTTCCTCATTAAACTAGGAGTGTGTTTGGTAAGGCATTCCAGTCATCTTATTTGACTAGGAGTGTGTTAGGTAAGACACTCAGTCACCTTATTTGACTAGGTTGTCTAGTTTGACCAAAATTTCAGGTAGCTTATAATTTAAGGTCGTTTGGTAACGCTACCTGAAATGAGTTTCAGTCACCTGAAATAATAAGCTACATGATGTACCTGAAATGAAAATTCCAGTCACCTTAAATTTTTAGTCACCTTTTCAGTTTTCAGTCACCTTTTCAATCAGTTTTACCAAACATAGCCTAGGTTGACTTGTTTGACCAAAATTTCAGGTTACTTAAATTTTAAGGTCGTTTGGTAATGCTACCTGAAATAATAAGCTACATGAGGTACCTGATCTAAAAATTCCAGGCACCTTAAATTCCAGTCAACTTATCATTTTTCAAGTCCCTTTTTTCAGTTTTCAATCAGTTTTACCAAACACAGCCTAGGCCAAACTCCGAAAGTTTTCTTAAAAACAGTTTTTAGATAAAATACTTATAGCAAACAAAAACAGTTTAATAAAAATTAGGCCAAACAAACGCTAAATAATATGGCTTGTTTCTTACCCACAATTCCTAAGTTTTGAAATTAGGTCATTTTACACAAATGAAGTACATATCTAATTAATTCTGTTAAACACTTTTATTTTAGAAAAATCTGATGGGCATGGAAGTTTCGGCAGTTTTTTTAGTAGTTCCTACTTTGTAATATTCCTATATAACTCCCAACTTAGCGTCAAAATTTCTGATGGTGGTCCCGAATATCCTAACCTAATAGTTGAACCTTTTTTTTCCCCAAACCACCAACGAACCACCCACCGCTCACCCTAACCTACCTCATAAACCACAAATTACCAAAATCCACCACACAAAACATTTTGATACAAAAACATCATCATTAACGAATTAATGTTGATTAATGGGTGTGATTTGAGTTTTACGGGTGAGGTGTTGTGGATGTTGGAGGTTTGGAGGTGTAAGAGGTGGCTAGTGATTTGGGGGAAATAGAGGTTTGGTTACTAGGTTCGTATGAAATGGGGCCATTCTTTGCAAAAATGAGGCAAAGTTGGGATAATTTAGGAATAAGCCAAAGTAAGGACTATTAAAACGAACGGTCCAAACTTCGGATTATTCCCCTCAATTTTTCCTTCAGTTTAAATCAGGTTCTTTATCAAGTTATAATGTCCAACAACCTGACTAGCTATCTTATCACTTCCTTATTATTTTTTATCAACCTTATAGATTTTCAATAACTAATCAGCAATTTATGTTTAATCATGTTATTTACCCATAGAAATCTAGGTTAGTTTTTTTTTTGTACTTTTGACTCTATATATAAAGTTGCCATTGAAATATCTAACTTTATTAAGAAATGAGTCTAGGTTTTTAATACCTTTTTCAAGGATTCCTTAAAATATGAGTAATTTTATCAAACAGAATAATTGTCATGGTGGGGTACCTTTTTATATAAGATCTTTTTTTTAAATCAAACATACATTTCAATCAAAACTTTGACTTCTATGAATTTTAAACTCCAATAAAAACTTAATATAGCGTTGTGAATGTAAGTCATATGCGATACTAGAAAACACAATCTCTTTTACTTGGCCACTAATAAGGATACCTATTATTTATTAAATATGACGGTAAAATCTTTATAATATCATTTTTAGTATCTATGAGTCACATGAGGTAGTATAATAATTACAAATGAGTATGAGGGATTTGGTATTAGGAGATAACTTTTTAAGGTACCTCAATTTTTACTACTAGACAAGGCCAGCACATCATTTGAATGAATTGTTTACTCTATGTGGTTAATTGATAATGGATATTATATATGTGTATATATATAAACATGATTCATACCAAAATATATATATGACATGATGAGAAATGTAACAATGAAAAAGGCCAACTCCCAAATGTAACGATATAAACTGGGATGAGAGTAGACATTATTGAAAAACTTGGACAAATGCTGTGGGGCTACGGAGTAGCCAAAAAAATGGTAACAAAGGGATTATAGGTAGGGATAAGTAATGCAACATGTGCATGGTATGAAGACGGGTGAGACTGAAGTCAAGAGAAACCCGTGACCACTTAAAGGTTTGATCATGACAAAATAAATCGAAGGGAAACCTTGTCTTTTATATTTTCTGTACGTCCTTATAAGATCCCACGTACTTAATAATTAAATTCTCTGCTCAAACCCACAATCTGTTTTGACATATAAAGACACACAATATGGTTGACCTTCTAGCTATCTCAAACCTTTGCGAGGCCCGGCCTTACTCCTTATAAATTAACGAACTAGCCTTTGGACTCGGAGATGTCCTGAAAATCATGAATTTAATTCATTTGATGGTAAAGTTTTTAGTTATATACATATAACTGACACATTCAAATTGCTTATTCTAACAAAGTCAGGTGCAATGGATGTTTTGAATTTCTCCATGCATAAAGTTTTGAAGTCGGAAAATGATAAATATTATGTCAATAGACACTCATTGTACATTATGTTATAGGAAAAAAAAATATTTGCATAGTTGCGATATATCTTTATGTTTGATTTAACTTGCATTTATAAGTTTTAACAATTACAAAGAGAAGAAAATTTGCATTTAATATGTCATGTTGAAAGGTAGGGACATGATAATGTCGCGCAATATTGTGAAAGATTACGTGGCGCAATGTCTGGGCTAGCTTGAACCCCTTTTAACAATACTAGATAGTAACCCGTGCTTCGCACGTTCAGGTAGTATATTATATAAAATACTTTTATATTAAATTTTTATAGTAGTAGACACGCAAAACTATTACTAATTGAATGA
>CAAKMY010035542.1:14823-27325 GCA_901111285.1 Corrigiola litoralis | reverse complement strand
AACAGAGATGTTGATCTCTATCTAGGATGCAACAAGTGTGGCTTCCGCAATAACCGTGAAAAAAACGAGAGCTATAAGTGTGAAATCTGTATGCAAACTGAATGTATCTCTATTCCAAGGTAGATTAAAATAAGTATAGATCACTTATATTACATTTGTGCATCTTGATTTAAGCCTAACTCTTCTTATTGAACCCAGAATGACTTTCAAGTTTGAAGCGGCCGATGACTCAGGTTCTCTCTACTTCACTGTCAACGAGCATGCTGAAAAGATGATTGGCAAGAATGCTAGCGAGCTGTTTGAGATGCCCAAATGTGTAAGCAATACATAGTTCAAAACTGCCTTACATCTCATTGCTTTCATTTACAAAACTAGCTATACATACTCATTTTTTTATCACTTTCAACAGGAGCTTGAAGAATACCTAGATAATCAAAACATCAAGCTTCGAGAGAGTCGCACAAAGATCAAAGTTACGCCTGCCATATCACTCTCTACAAACAGGACTCTAAAATGGATTTTGGCAGATGTATCTATTGCCTAAAAACAGACCAAGTATGGAGATAAAAGGCTTTACTCTATTTTGAAGTTGTGTAATGAATTGATAACTCTACCCTATGGATTTATGCTCAATTGTTGCTCTAATTATAGATGCTACGTTCCAGCATTTTGTATGTGTAAGATAAGAGCATTTTGCACTTATAGGATAAGATTTGGAATGTATTGTATGGTAATGAAGTTTGGTGAACTTTTGGAAGATTATTTCTCGAACTTTTGTGTTCAAATACGCATCATAGTAACAATTGTTATGATACTTTAGCCGTTAACATGGTGAATAATCATTTTTATGTGATAGTGGCTCAAAATATGAGCACTTTTTTTTGTTGAACAAATAATAGATTATATCTTGGAGGTCCGCGTGCGTAGCACGCGGGCCAACAACTAGTCTCCTAAAACGTTACTCTTTGTAGCTTTGTGCAAAATTTCCAAAAAAAGCTTCCATCTATTAGAAAATCTAGGTTGCCAAACACATATTTTTTTCTTAGTAGATTTTTGACCCAGTTAAAACACTAACATCTACTTGGAATCTCTTGTCGAACACACCCTAAGTGGTAATGAATATCTGGTGTGTCTTGTGAAGTTTATTTGTATACTTTCTTCAATGCAGATTTTGTTAATTCCTGTGGTATTTAGGTTACGGTATTTTGTAGAGTTTATTTTAATATAAAAACTAGAACTATTGACACAATCATTGCAAACCAAACGAGATAAAGTGCGAACTAATATCTTTCCTAAGTGAGTGAGAACGGTGGATCTGGTTTTGAGTTATGGTTGACTCGTGGATGTCTCTTGATTAATTCATGTAATTCAAGTGATTTGCAAAACCTTAGGTAAAGAAGATCTTATATATACACCTTTGCATTGTCGAGTCGAAGAAATAAAGACGTGATACTTATGCTTTTTAGGTTGCTCCTTGAATGCGAAGAATAATGGACGGAAAGTGACAGCTTTAATTTGGAACCGAACGACCAATTCAATGATCAATTGTATGAGGTTGATGGTCTCCTAATTTTTTCTTGTATACAAATTTTATGGCTTGCTCTATATTTGAGCTTTACTGAAATATCCATATGTGCAACTTCTATGGTCTTATCAATAAGTGAAGAAGAATTGGGAATATTAGCCTTGTAGAGGGTTGTGATCAAAGTAGAGGTTAAGAATGTTCAATAACCACTAGTGTTTGTGAACATTCACGTGGTATTGGCAACACACTTAAAAAACAAAAAATATTTATCATGTTATCATTCTCTGAATAGGGCCATATTGTTAAAGCACATAGTTGGTATTATATATATTTTTTTTTTTGACATAAAAGTTGCTATTAAATTGATCGCCCTTTAATTGTGACTCCTTATCTTGTAAAATTTAGAGTCTTTACTTACACAAAAGGATAAAGTTTAAAAGCGAGGAGTTTTTGTTACGATACCGTATAACCATCAATTTAATTCAAGGATTAGCAAAGTAGGCGCTCTATATGTTATCATGATTAATATTTTTCATATTTGTGAATTTTGATGTGGGTTTTCTCAACCTTTTGCCACATGGGTTTTGCTCATAACTATTTTATAGTGACTAAATACTATCCAATGCTCCGAAACTTGTTGGAAAAGGATATCATCTAAATTTTCAGCTATAGAGCCACATAAGTCATTGTCATTACCACGAGCGATATTAAATTTGGCAAAATGCCCAGAGTTTACTAGAGCTAATAAGAGTTAGTGGAAAGAATACGATGGATGTTGGTTTTCTTTTATTAATAAGGGACGATCCTAAAGGAAATCAATAGTAGCTACTAATCTAAACTAAACTGCCTTGTTTTTTTTGGTGTTTTTTTAATAGAGTTATATTGATCCAACAAAAGGATATTAGACCCTGTTATTTTCAATTGAAACTCGCAAAACTACACTAAACTGAACTGGAAGAACTGGAGGAAACTGGAAGGAACTAGAGATCGAGAACTGAAAGGAACTGGAGAAAACTGGAAGAAACTGGAGATATGGAAGAAATTGAAATGAGTTATAGAAATAGAAGGAATTAATTGGAAGGAACTGAGGAGACCCGGAAGCAACTGAAAGGTGCTATAAGGAACTGAAAGCAACTAAAAAGAACTTGAAGAAATTGGAAGGAATTGAAGAGAACCAAAAGGAATTGAAACTCACATGAATTTGTGTGAGGAGAACATGGCATCGGTCTTATGTGATTTGGACTTTTAGGAAATTTGAGTTGATTAAACTCGTCAATTTTAATGATATAGGCTCTATTCTCTTCACATGAATTCAAGTGAGTTTCAGTTTATTTCGTTTCTTTCTAGCTGCTTCAAGTTCTTTCCAGTTCTCTCCAATTCATTCAATTCTCTCCAATTTCTTTCAACACCTTCCAGTTGTTCTAGTTAATGCCTTCTATTTTTTCAACTCATTTCAATATCTTCCAGCTCTCTCCAGTTTTCTTCCAGCTCTTTCCAGTCCTCTCTAGTTCCTTCCAGTTCTCTTCAATTCCTTCCAGTTATTTCCAATTTTCTCCAAGTCCTTCCAGTTCGGTTATGTACAGTTTTGCGAGTTTCAACTGAAGAGAACATGGCCATAGATTAGAGCTGGCAAATTAGTTGTGTCGTGTCGGATACGCGTCGTGTTGGGTTTAAATGGGTCAGAAAACCCTTAACCCTAACCCGACCGATTTACCTTTTTTATCGGGTTTGTGTCGTTTCAATTCTTTAAAAAATGGGTCAAAAGCCCTTGACCTTAACCCGTTTATTTCGTGTCGTGTTTGTGTCATGTCGGAGCGAAGTTAAACATGTTGGTATGATTTTCAACTTTCCTTTCATATGTGGGTCACTATTCATTATTAACAAGGTAAAGTACACGATTAGACCATATTCGACTTACTCCGAAAATCCTTGTTTATATAATAAACATGTCATTCTTGTCGAGTTCGTGTTTCGCACCCTAATCCTAAGCTGACCCATTTAAGTTTTGTGTCGACCTAAGTACTTAAATGGGTCAAAATTAGACATGAAAAAGTTGACATGGACCCGAATGACCCGACCCTTAGTGACCCGAACACTCAATTTTGACCCGAGACACAGACTGACCCGATTATGACCCGATCCGAATTTGACCCGAACTCAAACAGACCCGATTATGACCCGATCCGAAATTGACCCGATTTTCCTAATTTAAAGTTGGCACAATTTTATATGGGTCCATTTTTCCAAAACTTTACTTTTTTAAGTACTAAAATGACCGCGGCCCGAACTCGACCCAAAACATGATAGATCCGAACTCGAAATTTATCTGACCCGATCCGAATAACCCGATTGCCAGGTCTAATCAAAATCCCTAACTCAAACACGTTATATTTTTGTGTTGATTTTCAAGTCGCGTCATCTTTTGCCAACTCTCTAATAAAGTATAGACGGACTATGAGCTAAGAGCTGAAATGGGTATTGAAGTTTAGGTTTGGTAACAAATTGAGTATTAAAGTTACAAAAGTAATAAATAAGGTATTGCTGTAACAGAAAAACAAATGGAGCTGACATTTGACTGGCAAATAGGTAAAAGACCATCCTACCCCTCAAAATAAAAACCTGAAAGGCTTAGATGAAAAGTTTATGGGTACCCTTAACTCTTTCTCAGTGTCACCCTCTTTTTCTTATCAACGCCATCACGTCTATACATCTTCAGCCACTTTCACGCCACTAAACAGCCACTCACAATAACCAGTAACCACCACCCATCGCCCCACATAGTAAGAGTTGGGTGATTGATTGATTGATTGATTAATTGGTGTGAGGAAGAGGGGTTTGGGAGGGGTAATGTATTGTTTTTTGCAGTTTTGGGGTTTGGAAACTTAATTACCCAAAATGTTAAAACTTCAGTACCTTTTATTGTTGTTTTATCAAAATTGTTGACGGAAGTTAACGGCAATACCTGATTTGTTACAAACCCCAAAGTTCAATACCCAAGTGGACGCTTAACTCGACGGACAATCTAAAAATTTGTGTAGTACGGTAATAAAATGCAGCCGTTGGATGAGAACAAAGGACTCAACATTTCACCCCACACCAAAAATTGAACCCATTACACGGTCCCCCCGCTCCTCCGCAGTGAGTCCATTTCCAGTTCAACAAACACTCACCGCTCCTCTCACTCTCTCTCCCCATCTCCACCGTTGAATAACCCATCTCCACCGTTGAATCCACAACCCCCTTAAACCCTCACTTAAACCCTATTCTCTACCACCAGGTTATATCTTTTCTTTTTCACCTGCTTACGTGTATATTCTATTTATATTCTTTTTTCTTTACTGTATTATATGCCATGAACATGATTTTTCGACCCGAAATGCGAACAAATAGTTGAAGTGGACTTAGAAATGAGACTTGACCCAGTTAACTACCCGAACCCGAGTCGCGGGACTTGAACCTGTTTGTGTTCGAAGAGTCTAAGGTAGTCCCGGGAGTACCGAATTTATTAGAAGGGGTTGCTGAGAATGGGAAGGGAAGGGCCGCGCGAAATTGCATTTCTGCCGCGTGATAGGCAAATTATGAGGTGCTCCCGCAAGCATGTGCTCCCACCCTATATTTCTTCTACGCTTTTAGTGTTTTTCTTGTACCTTTTTTGAGAAGGTACAAGAAAAAACGACAAAAGGTGCAGGAAATCTAGGTGGGAGCACATGCTCTCGGGACCATGGTATAGATTGTGCGTAGGATAGGTAGTCCCGGGACTATGTTAGAATTTACGGTTGATGTTAGAGGCTTTTAGTCGTATGGTTTTTTATGAGCTACGGGGAGTCTTGTGTCGCATTGAGGGCGTAGTTTTCGAGTTTAATTCAAGAATATGGGGAGGAGTAAGGTTGGCCTAATCAGTGGCGGATCTTGAAAAAATAATGGGCAGGGGCCAAGGCTTGAACCCTAGACCTATAGTATAGAAGTTTAAGTCTTTACCACTAAGCCAGCAGGGGTCGGATGATACATTTATAAAGGAATTCATATAAATGTAAATCCCAGCACGGGCCGGGCTCCCCTTCGCCAAAGGGAAGATCCGCCCCTGGGCCTAATGGTTGGGGTTTTTCCTAGGTTCGAATCATTGTATACTCTTGGCTCATAGCCTTAGCTGCTCCATTGTGAAAAAAAAACCAAGAATCCATGTTTGATTGGCTGAAAATTATATGTTTGTTTGGAGTGGCTTTTTTTTTTTTTTGGTGAGCAAAAGTTTAGGTCAAAATGTTGGTCGATTTAGTCCAAGGCGAGAAATTATCGTTTGGTAGGCACTATTTAGCATTATTCACCTTCTAGAGGGCACTATCGCGATTTTGCTGATAAAAGGTGAAGGTAAACTCGTCAACTAATATAAATACGAGGGGTAATAGAGGTAATGTATTTTGTCTTTTAGTGGCATGAACGAGGATATATAGTGAAATATACATATTGGCCACTGAGAGGGCGAATTTATAAGTAGTGGAGAGTTGCGACTTACGAACCTCAAATGTTGTCCAGTGGCCTTTTAGTTTAGTCGTGGTGTGGTAGTTTTTCTGTTAACCATTGGTTATTTTCCAATCATGGGGGTAAAGGAAATAACATTAGTGCAATAAGGTGTTTAGGTCTTGATTGGTTTGATAGTACTGTCAGTTGAGGTGATTTCGTCACTGTGGAATTTCGTGTACATGGGAATGATTTTACAATAGCTTTTATTGTTATGGTCCCAATGATTTATGCACCTTACAACTTGTCTTTTTAGTTTGGGGCAGTTGGTGGTGGAAGTGAAACAATAGGTCACTATATCAGTGTCCTATGTTCGATTGAATAAAAATAGCATAAACTGAAGGAATTTGTTGGTAGACAGTGGAAAGATTACTGCAATAGATGTTTTTGCATCCTTTAATTTGTGGAAGTTGAAAGAAAAGGAACTAAGATTTTTTTTCCCCAAATTGTTGTTAACTACCAGAGTGATTTGTTATATATTCTTCTTCTTCTTATTATTAACTGTTATTATTAATATTTGTAAAACCCTAATACCACAAAGGTCCCACTCAATGCTTAAGAAAAGGGCTTGAGGCGCTCCTTGGCAATAGCGTATGTGGAGCCTCAAGGCAAGGCGCATAGTGAAGAGGCTCGCCTTATCGAAGGGAGGCGTAAATATTGAAAAATACATATGCAGAATTAAAACAAAGAAATTTTATGCCACAAATATCGCATATTACTCTATGATCTATCAGTATAAGTTTAAATACTCATGCATACTAGGAGATTACTATACCAAGTAGAAAGTTGTGAAAAGTGGTGGTGGAGTCTTGATTTCCTCTCTAAGTTTTCCTTTCTTATTGTTGTCGTGCATTATGTGAAAAAGACCATCGACCATCAATTTCATTGAAGCGCAAAAGGCAATGCCTCAAGCACATTATAGGCGTCTCATCGATGATAGTGTTCCGGTGCATTTTTTTAAACACTGCTCTTACTCATCAAATAAGTAGACAAAGGGGTTTCTTTTATTTGTTCTTCTGTTCAAAACAAAACAAAGCAAAGCATAGAATATGATATCTCTTTCCTTTTTTTCTCTTGGTTTCTACGTTTTTGTAATCCATTTTTATCGTTAATAGAAGCCGTTATTAACATGTCAAACCCAAGCTACCTTTTACATTGCTGTTTGTAATAGCTCAGTTTAGGTGTATACGCAAGTTTTGTTGGTAACATTCACTTACTTCATGTTGTATGTGGTTTGGTTGTTTGATTGTCGCAGAGTCGTTTGCTTTAAATACATTTAGAAGATGAGTACGACAGTGCAGAGAACTCCTAAATCCGGAAGACAGTCACTGTTTTTCAATGATCTAGCCACACCTATTTCTTCTAGGAGGGGCAAATTCTCAACTCCTGGTCAGGCGGCTGCAGTATCTGCATTATGGCGTGAGAATTTTTCTAGTTCTGATCTCCCACCGCCACCGGTTTTTACATTAGATGACCGGTCTGATTTTACGCCGGAGTCCGGAATTATGGACTACCCAATGTCTCCTGAAACAAAGTCAGACCCTAGGACTCCTCTTCACAGTTCTGGACGAGAGTTCTCATCATCGTTTAAAAACAGATCTGAGGCTAGCACATCAAATGCTTTGACACCAAGTCAGCAAAATCTTCAAGGGTCCTTAAGTTTAAATTGGTGGTCTCCTGGTAAAACCACTGGTGACCAAGAAGAAAAAGGAAAGGGTTCCCCTGTTGAGGGTGTAGTCCAGCCAGGGGCTTTGATTACACTTCCTCCGCCAAGGGAAGTAGCAAGGCCTGAGATGCAAAGGAATAACCTTCCAGCTGGAAATCTTAATGAGGAAGATTGGGTTACTGTTTATGGGTATGCTCCATAGTTGTGATTTATATGTTTTAAAGTGTCTATTTGTTCTTCATTATACCATGATAATTTAAGGCTTAAATTTCTACAGATTCTCCCCTGGTGACACAAATTTAGTCTTGCGGGAGTTTGAGAAGTGCGGTGTGGTTTTGAAGCATATCCCAGGACCAAGAAGTGCTAATTGGATGCACATTCTGTATCAGGTTTGTTTGTTTTGTCCTACTCGATTGTTGCTCTTTTGCTGTGGGTTCATCCTCTTGGTTATTGTTTCCCCTTGTTTTATCATTTTGCAAAATTTTGTGAGCAAGAGGTGGTAAAACATCCGGTTTCCGCAACTTGTTTGAAAAAAAACATGTCTGCAATTGCATCTAAGTCAGATAGGTTGTGCATTGCTGTTATTCTGATTCAAAATTAGTATCGTATATAGATTTAAACTAAACATTCTCTGCATAAAATCACTTCACTGAGTGGCTCTATCCTCAATAGGAATAATTAGCTTGTTTTGTCGCAACTCACATGCTATGCTACTCAGTTCTCTTATTAAAATATTGAATCAATTGTAAAGTGTAAACAAACCATTCAACAGACTATCTTTGATGGGTTTTTGGTTGACTACTTGACCATAATGGTTTTATGGTTGACCATAATGGTTTTATGGTTGACCATAATGGTGCTTCTTTGGTTAGTTATGTCATTGATGAGAGAGATGTTTAAAGTCGTATTATGCTAATTCTGTACGTTGGCAAAAGCAAATCTTTCTGTTTGCTTTAGACTTGGGTCTGATAAATTAGCTAAAGACATTACTTCACTCGTATACCAATTTGTTGGGCTTGAATACGGGTTCACTACTCCCAGTTCCTTTTCCATGGAGAAGGCATTATGGCAAATTGTATGATTTCAACAGAGTTGTGTGACCCGCTTGCTGGCCATGAAGCTGAAATCGAGAGCTATCAAGTATCGGCCTCCCATTCAGCCTTTGATAACCAAGGAGTCCATTTTATATCTAGATTGTCTTTATAACAAACTTTCATTTACTTATAGGCTAGTTGCTGCCTTCTCTTTTTCTGTACTTCTTTTGTGATAATGGATATGGAATTATGGATTGCCTCTTGAGCGGTGTTACTCAGACTCCCTGACGAGAATTGGTCAATGTCATGGATTACAGATTAGAAATGTTTTTTTTTAACACTAAATATTTGTATTTGTTGGTCTTATTTGAAGTTTCCAAGTGCAATATGATATTGTAGAACGATACAATCCATCGAAATGAAAATGCCTCATAGCATAGAACTCGAGATGAGATAGTCTGAAGACCTTGTTCTTGTCCTAGTTTAAATGTTGGTCCTGATGTACAATCTCCACACTTTCATCAAGAAGCTTTCTCAAATTTTTACTGCTTGTGAGGTTACATAATATCTACTGCTTAGCTGCAGGTTTCATAATTCGAATCTCTGATCTGATGTGGGAGACCAGAGATTTGGGTGTAATTCTATCCTTAAACTCCAGGGTTAGGCTATTCGGTGCAAGCCGTATGTATATTTAGCAGAATTTTCCTGTAGTTTCATGCCCAAGAGGGGGAATGGATGGTTGAATACTTGAATGTCCAGATGATCACATGAACTTGTATGTAGTGTACACTACTAGCAATGTGGAACTGTTGCTTGCATACCTAAAATTTGACACTTGCTCTGGTTGCCTTAATTCAGATGCTTGGTCCGTGCTCCTTTGGTGAATAAACCTTCATTTATTGCGTGGCATGTACCCTATCTGATTGTTGTCTCACTAAGGGACTTGGATTGTTAATATACAAGGAGCTCGGTTTGGTATTTGGTAAACGGTGCAGACTATGTTCTTTGGGGATGTGGAGGAAGTGAAGGTTGTGAACAATGTTTGTTGTTTCAGTTATTGTTCTTTATTGGGGATGACTACTGAAAGTAGGAAAAGAAAAATGTACTTGGTTTATGAATAATTTGAATTGAGAGGGATGGCTAGCCTCAGTAGTTAAGAGTAAGGTAAGTTAGGTGGCTTTGTGGACTGCACAAGTAAAAGTAGACACTTCCCCTGGTTTGCTATAACTTTAGATGCTTGCCCAGTGTGTAGAAACTTCATAGATTGTGTGGTATGTAGTCCATGTACAAATTTTGAATGACATTGTTATCTTACTAAGGAAATTGAACTTTTATGTGTACAAGTTACTGGCTTTGGTAGATGGTGCACATTATTTTCTGTGGGGATGTGGAGGAAGTGGGGATTGAGGAACAATGTTTGTTGCTTGGATAATAATTCTTACTTGGGGATAACTACTGTAAGTAGACAAAATGGAAAAATGAGCTTGGTGTATGAGTAATTGGAACTGAGAGGGTTGGTTAGCCCAATAGCCCTAGTAGCGGAGAGGGAGGTTACTTGGAGAGGACCCTGACTTTTGTGTGAACAATTTGGAGTTGGACTGATATAGATTTGTACATCCAAGGGTCTTTAATGCTTAAATTACGGTTGGTTACAGTGTTTCAGATGATTGGTTACTAATTCTTACTAAAAATCAGGCACGCCCTTTACCAGTTTACTCTGCTTTGATTAGGATCATGAATCAGATGCTGTCAGGACTGACCCTCTTTGACACTCATTTTCCTTGTCCGTCTTGGTTTGTTTAGTACCAATAGTAGTTTAGTTGCTAGGATTGTGTTTTTGCTGATATAGTTTATATTTTATGACTTTTTGACTTCCTTAAAGCATGAAATATCATGCCCAAGCTTCCACCTCATGGATATTGGCACTCATACATCTACCTATGGGTAAATCTTTTTAGGAGGCTTGACTGTAAGAGGTCTTTACTCTTTAGCTATAAGCGGTCTATCTCCGTAGGTAGAGACCATAGTCCACCTTCGCGTCTTTGTTTGACCTTTCTCCATTCTTGTGTAATTGTTAGTTTATTATTATTTTTTTTGTCAAAGAAGAAAGCTTCCCTGCAAATTTCAAGATGCTCTTCCTTTAGATATTAGCAGCCTATATTCATGTCCCTATCTGCATTTAATCTTTATATCTCTAGGAACCTCTCTCCACCATATTCTCAGTATTTATCTGTAAGCAAGTTGTTGCAAAAACTCGGCTCCTAACTCCTAAGCTAAAACTACTTAACACAAAATTTACATCTAGGTCATACAGTATATCCTAGTACTTATATTAGTCTATGTGTTATTCTTTTTTGCCAAATTAACAGCAATCTAATGGCCCATCAGTCCTCAGGTTGTACACTGTTGCTTATTGACAATATAGTGCCCTGTTCAAGTTGTTTATTACATAGATATTTTCGGTTGTGCAACTCTGGCTTTTTGGTCTACGTCAAGTCGTCTACCGTTGCCTTTGGCTCTAGTAGTACTTCTATAGATGCTTCAAATGACATATTGTATAGCTGTGATTCTGTTTGTTGGTGGAAAGCTGTATATACTCGACCATAACAAAGTCTGACCTGAGAAGATGAATAATATTTTTGGTGTTTGAATTTTAGTATTGATTTTGTCTCTTATGTAGTCTCTCCTCTTACTTTTAGTTGTATTATGTCATGGCTCACATTCCTGCTCTTGAAGGATAAGTTGAATGATCATCGTTGACATGTGCCAAACTCGATTTTCTTTTGTGCAGAATCGGGCTGATGCTCAGAAAGCACTTAGTAAAAACGGGATGGCAATAAACGGAGTTCTTATAGTGGGAGTGAAGCCTGTGGATCCAATGCAACGCCAGGCTCTCGATGAAAGGGCCAATCACGTAGGATTTATGCCTCTGCCCCCTTCATCATCCAATTTGAATGCTGAACAACATTCTTCGAGAACTACTGCTCGTCCTTTCTATCTTCAGAATGGTAGCAGTACAACCAGGCAGTCCGGTGCAATTGCTTCTCCTGAGAAATCTGTCGTGTCCAAGATCATGGATTTGATGTTTGGTGTCTAGATGACATCCAAAACAGTTTCGGGCAAGTTGTCAGGACAATGGATGGTGTATCAATCTGTATTCTAGCAAAGCTTCATCTAGCAGCAATGTATTAGTAACAATTTGGAGCTCGGATGACAAGCAGAGAAATTTTTATACTAAGAGCAAGAGGGTGGATTTTGTATGTTGTCATTCATCTGGATTCTTGAATTCAGGTCGAATAGAGCCGTGAGTTTGAACTTTTGATTCTTTATGCTTAGCTGAAAATAATTTGTATTGCATACATTAGTGTCAACAAAAGTTAGTCATCTGTTAGAGGCCCAGAGCTATTGCAAAGGAATACAAAGGGCCTGTTCTCTACCCTGTTTTTTATTTTATTATACAGAAAAGTTACAAAAAATACAGAAAAATACAGAAAGTTCAGAAAAGTTATAAAAAATACAAAAAGTTCAGAAAAGTTACAAAAAATACAGAAAAATACAGAAAGTTCAGAAAAGTTACAAAAAATACTGAAAATTCAGAAAAGTTACAAAAAACACAGAAAGTTCAGAAAAAAATAAAATAAAAAATAAAAAATAAAGAAAAAACGGGGTAGAGAACAGGTCCAAAGTGTTTATGTTGCATATGGAGCTTGAGTTAATTTTCATATTGAATATTACCTCTATTTCTTCTTATTCTTCCCACTT
>CAAKMY010035542.1:0-14732 GCA_901111285.1 Corrigiola litoralis | reverse complement strand
GATCCCACATCACTATATTTTATCTCATATATTAGAAGTTTCTTCTTTGATCTTTATCTTTAATCATGAATAATACTAAAAAGTGAAATGGGAAGAATAAGAAGAAATAGAGTTCGTACTAGGTATTGTAGACATCTTCTGTGAAGGGCACTAGCCCTGTCAGCAAAGTGTCGCTAGTCGTTAAAATGCTCATTACGACATACTTTTGGGCGTTAAAAATGGTAATTTTACGTATAAGTATGCAAGTTTTTCTTCTACTACTAAATTTTTGTACTAAGCTTTGAAACTTAAATCAAAGTTAAGTGGTGCTGGCAGTGCCTTGTTCACCTGGTCAATTCATGCTTTCATGTATTATGTTTTCCATGTCTCTTTCGTTTGGAAAATTTGTCACTTGTTCAGGCAGAAGAATGCTATAGACATGAACTAACATCAGAGCGTGTTGGCTTATGCACCTGATCGATTTTATTGGGGATTGGCAAGCACTTGGTTCCCTCGAACATGTTGGCTATTCGCTAGTCACAATATTTTCACACTATAAGACTAAAATATGGCATGATTGAACCTCCTTGTGCAGCTGTTCCCAATGTCTCTTTCACAGGTGTTTTACATGAATGAATTAGACTGGATTTAAACTGAAACAGGCAATAACAAACAAATAAGCTATTCCCATAGCTCTGTTTGGTCACGGGCACTTCACTTCCACACTGCTTTTCTCTTCCCTTTTTTGACTATTATTTTTCGGTTTGTCATTCTCCCTTTCGACTCATCCAATCAAAGGCTGCCTATATCCTCATTGATCAAACCATTTCTTAGTAGTTTGAACTTGCAATAGGAGTTACAAAATGCCTTGCAGAACTAAGATTTTTCATTCCAAATGTAAAGAATCTAATGGATCAGCAAAGTCTAATTTTTTGAATCCCTGAATTCATCTAACTAGTGGATGATGTTCTTAACATATTTAACGTGTAAATTTTTGTACTAAGCTTTTAATCTTAATATAATTTCCATTCCAGTTCATGATGAGAATGGAGTTTTGTAATTATAGCCTTAATAGTAAGATACTCCTATCAACCATCATCAGTCATGTCTTCAGTGACTCTTACCAACAATTATTGCTCTTTCACGTGTCCTTATTAGCAAATTTCGAGCATCCTAAGGTACATTAATATAGTACTCAATCTGGTTTAGCTAATATAACTTTTACTTGAAACCTGGTTTTTATCCCTCTATAGGCATGTACTAAGTACTATGGAGGTTAACATGTGTAGAACTCAATCTGACAGTGACACAATAATAGTGGATGAACCTTCAAGTAGAAAAACAATGCTTAGCAGTTAGTGTTAATAAGAGTATAATTTTAGTATGATCAGTTAACAGGAATAAATAGTACGGAGTACAAACTGTGACCATTTTTACTTAGCTGATCAATCCCAATCATGAGACAAACGACTATAAATCATGTAACTATATACGCACTTATTTCCACAAGAGTACTTCTTCATCCTACACATTTTCTGCTTTCAAACAGAAAGAAACCCCGGGAAAACAAACAGTGTTATTAAACAAAACACACTCTCTACAGTCTCGCTTACACACACTCTTACAAGAGTCAGTCACGGGATATGCAAACCATTTTCAAACTTCAAGCATTGCCCCACTTCTACCCTTGTCTTTAAATCCTCATTTGTGTTCCTACAAACAAAACATCTGAAAACCAAACAACACCTTACAAAAAAAGTACTAAAGAATGGGGGAAGTGGGCCCAGAGGTGAAAATTCCGGCGACAATGTCGCCCGCACCAGGGAGTATGGAGATGGGGACACTGAGTGGGCCATTGGTGTCGCCTTCGCCGTGGCCGGTTGCTGGCCAGAAGGTTAGGCCAGCTATGATTGATGGCTTACATGTCTTACTGAGGTTGCTGTGTTTGATGACATCCGTAGCTGGGTTGTCTCTAATGGTTACTGCAAAGCAGTCTTCAACTATCAATATTTATGGGTTTCAGCTCCCTATTTACTCCAACTGGTCCTTTTCTAATTCCTTTGAGTAAGTCTCTATTTCTTAAGAACACTTTGGGTCGGGTCAGTTTTTGCCAGGTAGTGTCTAGATTGGTAATATGTTCTATATTAATCCAGTTAGTGTTTTCCACTTTGTAAAATTGTGAAGTGATATGTTCGGAAACAGTCCGTCTACTAGTCTTTATTTTGGTAGGTTGTGTGTATATTGCTGATGGTGGTGGTATACTGGTATTATTGTTGGTAGACCTTTGAATTTAGTGGAAGGTGAACTTAGCAATGATACATTAGCTTAAAAGTGACGGACGCTGAGATGATTCTAACTTTCTGTTCATTTGTTTGATACTTGTGGTGAGGTATTGAAATCTTAAAACTTAATATAGATGTATGTGTCTGTTTGCTGAACTGAAACTCATTATTAATTGATATCACTTCAGATGCATCTTATGCTGTGTTTGGCTTTTGAGTCGTGTTGTGTCTGATATACAGGTACCTAGTTGGAGTTTCAGCAGCAGTTGCGGCTCACTCCTTGCTTCAGTTGCTGATTAGTCTGTCAAGGTTGCGGAGGAAAGCCGTTGTTATTCCCTCTCAGAGTTATGCATGGGTTATCTATGCTGGTGATCAGGTGAAGTGTTTGATGTTTGTGATCCTGAATTTGGCAATAATTTCTAAGGAAGTTCCTAAATATGCATCTACTTTGCATGAAAGGTTTTATTAGTGTTAAAAATGTCATGATAATTTTGCTGCTAGTTGGTTTCCACGCCAGGCTTCAGTCTATTTTTGTTTTATTTTCACCTTTGTACTCTGCTACAAATTATATCCCCTTTAACATTGCCATTCCTCAGCTGCGATTTCTTGTCTAGTAATATTTTGTGTTACTTATGCTATCAACTAAGATTTAAGTTGAGACTGTGAAGTCTTTTCCCTAGCCACATGCTGACATTGTAATCTAGTGATCTATTACTGAATTCAGTATTTGAGTAATGCACTTCATCTAATGTCAGAGGTGTTTTATTTTTCGCTCTAAGTGACACTTCTCCAGAGGGTCTGACTATTATATGTTTGGTCCAAAGGCTGGCTCATAGGTCAATCAAAATCGGCTCCTGAACGACTGAACTTGGCTCTTGTACTACCCCCTCTCCCCCTTCCCCCCAGAATTCTCAGCTATGCTACTGCCAGGTTCATTGTCTATTGTTAACTGTGCTCACTTTATGTCTAGTTTTAAGTCTCCGGCTATTTGTAGTTTTATGATGGATTAGGGAGCTCTTTTGACATGCCTACTTGATCTATTTTGCTCTGCTTTCTTGGTTCACCGTATAACTTATACCACTTTATTGTCGAGACTAGCTCTATTTCTCATTGGAGTCAGGGAAGGGATATAACTCAGTGGTAGAGTGTCACCTTCATGTGGCGGGAGTCATCAGATCGAGCCTGATTGAGACCTTCCCAAAGAAAGATTTTCCCCATCTCCCTGTTCATGGTTCAGTCACCTCTTTCCATATGGAGATGATGTGGCTTATTGGTGTTACTCAGTCTATATGGACGGGGAATACACTCATTTTTGAATAAATGTTTAGTTTTTCTCCTGGATACAGATATAATCTGTTAGTTATCTGTGTTCTAGTTCTCACCCTTTACTGGGATTGCTTGCTTGATCTAATATCATCATGACTTGAAGTAGGACAGAAGCCGGTACTTTATTTCGTGCTTCTATCCTCAGCACCTCAAATAAGAGTCGAATTCATATCCTCAGTTCTCTTCTTAGAAGTCTTGAAATTCTAATCACCTTTCTGATTCTTGAAAGTGAACCTGGAAGCCAGTATTAAATATATATGACATTTTCGGTTGATTGTTTTGCATACTATTGCTTCTTGTTAACTTTGACATGTCAGGTAACGCACAAAGATATCTTGCATAAATTTCAAGAATTACTTCCTTCAGATGTATCCTGATTTCTGAGATACAGGTATACAACAATAACAACTACAGGCTAGACACAGCTTCGAGTAACTTGTGCGTCTGAAACCACAAAACTCGAAAATCCTTGCTTTTTATTGATGTTCAGAGTTCGTACTAGAGCTATTGTCTTTTATGAAGTAAATTAGCGTTCTGTCATTCATCCATATCGGGGGAAAAAACTAGCTTATTAACCTCCAACTTATTATATAGTTCAAGTAGTTTTTAAAATCTCAGACCTTGCCAAGATTAACTAGGGTCTCTAGGAGCACGATATGAATTCAGCTTATAGAACATTGCTTACGGCTTTGAATCAAATGTCATGAACATTTCGTTCGAGATCATCCTTTGCACACTTATCTTAACAAAAATTTGTGATTAGCTTTCTCTGACGTCTTATGTCGATAATGTTCTCCTGGAGTAGGTTTTTGCTTATGCACTGATGAGTGCTGGCTCTGCTGCCTCTGGGGTCACCAGCCTGAACAGAACAGGAATTCGACACATGGCTCTGCCAAATTTCTGCAAGCCCTTAGACTTTTTCTGTGGCCGAGTTGCTGCATCGATTGCATTCACCTTCTTGAGTTGCTTGTTGCTTGCTGCCTCGGCTGTTCTTGATGTAATTTGGTTGACCTGTTACTAAACCTTGAAGTCTTGTTCACTATAAGCTAGTCATTGTGAATAATGAAATTTTCGGAAGATCTGTTTTGGGATCGTAAGATTGTTAGTCCTTCATAATTGTTCCTTGGAGTGGTTTTTGTAAATTCTGCTGGTCAGAATCGTCTGAAGGAGCTTCTATTCTGATGTAGTCATAAAACCCACACATTTAATGCATGATGGTTGACATGATTCGCAGAAGTTCAATGATAATGTGGCTTAAAGTCTTGAGATATGAAGTTCTTATTCTGAAAGTTTTTAAAGAAACAGTGTTCATTGCCGGTATATACATGTATTTCACGTACTTAAGAATTTCTGTCGCGAAAAATGAAGCAATCTACTTACCAGTCTCATACACTCTATATGCAAATGTACACTCTCACACAGTAGTCACTACATTGGCAAAAGATGTCTTGGTGCTTTTAAGCGCGCTTCCAGTGGTTGACGTTATTAGAAGGCAGTCATGTAGAATTTCTGCTGCCTCATTTTCGTGCAGAATCATCACGTAAGCAAACGTACTTTGCCTTTGATAGCAAAGAAAAGTGGGAATTTCATTGACATAAACATGAACAACACTCACAAAATCGAAAGTCTTTTACAAAATCATTTAGCTTTTAAGTTAAAACTGGGCGGACTTGAATGATCACCATTTGACTTACAATGGTTATTATTCTTAAGTGTTAATAAAAGGTGACCACGTTAACCCGATTCGTGACCACATCTAATTTTAAGTTAAAATTAGTCAAATTCTTTTATTAATTTGGGTTTACCTTATAATAACTACTATTGTTTAAATGTAATGTTAAAGAATATATTAACCTAAAAAACAGTGAAAAATGTTCAAGATTTTTTTTTGTGTGTTAAGGCATCTCACTAAAAATCAAATCCTGCTACTTCTTCATAAAATATTCTATATTAGACAACTCCCAGACATGTTGAGCTCTCAACAATTGAACCAACCTTGATTCTAATAAAATTAACTTTATTGAGGATGACTAAATGATGGATCTAATTAACATAAAAATTAGAAGTATTCGTTAGCAAATATGTATATCAAAAAATAAAAAAAAATAACAAAAAATGCTAATGGTTTGATGAATGAGTACAATGGGTTATTAGCAAATTGTTGTCAAACCGTTAAGAACTATACTTTCGATTCGGGTAGCAATTCAGTTAGTATTTATTTGAACCCCCTAACTTAACCTAATTGTTAGAAAATATGGATTACGAAAATTTGAAACACTAGTACAAACTAATAAAAATGTGATTAGTTCGATTAAAGGCTAATTAATCGTTACGGATTATCAATTTCGGTTACGTTAACTGTTCAAATACTATTTCTCACCCCCCCCCCCCTAACTTAGCCCATTTATTTGGTACATAAAAAAAAATATGGATATAAAAATTAGAAAAAAACTAATGAAACATGTTAGCTATTTGATTAATGAGTGTACTAGAAAAACTAATTCATAGCCAAACCATTAAGAATTATAATTTCATTTTTTTTTAAACGTGAGAACACACCGTTGTTACCTTTGATGCGCTTTGGGTAAACCGCGAATAGTATTTTCCGATCTTCACCATCGATTTTGTACACATTAAAAACGGTAGGACCACTAAAACGGCAAAGCTCGCTCCCAAAAGCTACTCTTTCCCATATCCATTTCTCTCATGAACACTACCTTCCCCAGCTCATTAAAACACCAAATTCATCACTAAATTCCACAACTTTATCAAAGCATGCTGCAACAATTCACTGCTTTAGTACCCACCTT
The DNA here is from genome assembly GCA_901111285.1 of Corrigiola litoralis. NCBI lineage: Eukaryota > Viridiplantae > Streptophyta > Magnoliopsida > Caryophyllales > Caryophyllaceae > Corrigiola > Corrigiola litoralis. The sequence continues at coordinate 8,335 of CAAKMY010035542.1, read as the reverse complement.
ATTCAAGTTTGTTCCTTTTCTCTCTTTATCTCCTTTATTTCATGTTATATAGTTAAATTTTTACTTTACTTAGTTTTCATGGCTTTATCATTAAATCCCACATTTTATTTGTACAACAATCGACTAAAATGTAAAAATAAGAAGTGCCCATTTAGCTTAAACCCAAGAATTTCATGCCAATTGCGAGAAAATGCCGAAAATGATGACAAAAAGAAGGATAGAAATGATGGGATTGAGCTGCTGAAGTTGTCTGTTACACTTACTGTTGTATCAACTGCATTGCCACTGCAAGAAGCAGTGGCGGCGAAGAAAGTTGCCGAGAAGAAGAAAAAAAGTGTAGAGGCATTGACCCCGGAACAGTTAAAAAGATGGTCTGAGGGATTGCCTGTAGTTAGAGATAGGTTGGCTTATACTGATTTGTTGGGTTTGATGGAGGAGGGTAGGCTTAAGCATGTGATCAAGCCGGCTAGCGCGGTGTTGAGGCAAAAGGCGGAGTGGGTTTTGGTTGTTTTGGATGATGGTAGGGTGGTTAGGACTGTGGTGCCGTCGTTGGAGGGGAATGCTAGGTTTTGGAGTAGGTGGGATGAGTTGAAGGTTGAGGGGTTGTGTGTTAATGCGTATAGTCCGCCTGTTAAGAGGCCAGAGATTCCTGTTCCGTACTTGGGGTTTTTGTCGAGGGTGCCCGTGTGGGTGATACAGTCGTTTTTCAAGGCGAAGCCGCAGCAGTCGAAGAAGGCGTTGGAGTTGAAGAAGATGAGGGTGGAGTTGAAGAGGCAGAGGATGGAAGATATGGCGAAGATGAGGGAGGAGAGGGAGATGATGGAGAAGATGATGAGACAGCAGAAGAGGATGGAGGATAGGAAGAGGAAGAGGGAGTCGCAGAAGAGGAAGTACGAGTTGTCGTTGCGTGAGGCTAGGAAGAGTTATCAGGAAATGGGGATTGTGTGGGCGAATTTGGCTAGGGATTCGAATGTGTCTACTGCGCTTGGGGTTGTGTTCTTTTACATTTTCTACCGGACTGTTGTTCTTAGTTATAGGCGGCAGAGGAAGGATTATGAGGATAGGATAAAGATTGAGAAAGCGGAGGCAGAGGAAAGGAAAAAAATGAGGGAGCTAGAGAAGCGAATGGAAGGATTGGAGGGTGATGAAGACGAAGAAGAGGGGAAAGACGGTGATGAAAATGCTTACATGAAGATGGCTATGCAGTTCATGAGATCTGGTGCTCGTGTTCGTCGAGCACGCAATAAAAGGCTGCCTCAGTATCTGGAGAGAGATGTAGATGTGAAGTTTACAGATGTTGCTGGGCTAGGGAAAATACGCATTGAACTTGAAGAGATTGTGAAGTTTTTCACTCACGCAGAAATGTACCGCAGAAGAGGAGTGAAGATACCAGGTCAGACTTTAAACTGACTTCTATCTATCATAATGATGCTTTTGTTTTTGCCATCAACTGATTTGTTTGCGTACTGTTTGCTGGTAGTGTAATTGGGGTGGCTAACTCAGGGATTTTTGACAGTGCCACTTTGTTTTGTAACTTGAATTGCTCTGGTAGCTGTAACCATTTCTTTCTTGTGTAATGTGAAAATTTATTCTTGGTGTGAAAAGCATCTTCATCACCACTTAGACAATACTTCTACTGCATTAATTTCTGTAGATTTCTCGGTCATTTGTGTGCCTATCAACTGGACTTAGTTTCTGGTTCACCAGTTGGTTTATGTATGCTGATGGACTGCACTGATTTTAGGGGCAAAATCAGTCAGCACAGTCCCGACTGTTGACATGTAAAACCATAGGTACAAAAAGTATGGTGATGAATTCAGCTTTTGAAAAGGGTTTTGCCAGAATGCTTGGGAAACTAGATAATAGGTTGCTGTCCCCATCATGTCTACGTGCCTAACTCTCTTCAAATACTTTGTCCACAGTTACGTTTCCTCAGCTAATTTCTCAAAGGTCACTGAGATAGCCTCTCTGTATCACAGGCTAAGGCTGCTAAAATTTGCCCCCCCTTACCCTGCTTGTGCAGTTGTGCGGGAGCCTCTTTAGAGGCATTGGGGTCATGTTGTATTGTCACTAGCTACCAGTACCACTATTACCCCTCCTCAACTTCCTCTTCCTCTTACTTCAACTATTACTACTTCTTTGGAGAGTATTTGGCTACTAGTTTTGCTACATGTGGACTTCTTCTTATTCCTGTTTACCAGAACATGTTTTTCATTTCGAGTCTACCTGAAACAGTCTCTTTACTGAACTCAAGGTTAGGACGGTTGCTTTCCTATTGCAAGAGCTGTATTGTCTGTTATTGTTAGCGTTTAATGAAAATACCTTTCTTTAAGTCGGCTTCAATAACAACTAACATATTTGGTATTAGCATCAGATACTATCGCTGTTGTCTGTGTTCTATATGTAACCCTACTGGTGATATTAATGGTTTTGTTGTTCATCACTATAAGAGTTAAAATCACATACACATGAAAAATTACTCCCAAACATCAGGAAACCAAATAGCATTGACCCTTACTTTTTGGGTCTTGTGGTAACAGTGTTGCATTTAAGTTACCAGTTATCTCTTCTGCTGAAGTGTCAATAACATGTTGCATTATCTCTTCGAAGGTGGCATTCTTCTTTGCGGCCCCCCTGGAGTTGGGAAGACTTTGTTAGCGAAAGCTGTGGCCGGGGAAGCAGGTGTAAACTTTTTCTCAATTTCTGCATCACAGTTTGTGGAGATATATGTTGGTGTTGGTGCTTCCCGTGTGCGAGCTCTTTACCAAGAAGCAAAGGATAATGTGAGCAATATAAAACTTCTTATTTGTTACTATTGGTCTGTTGTTTATTGCGTGCATATTCTTTTTGTGACTGAATCTCATGTAACTTTTCAAAGTTTATTATTCTTTTTGTTATTTAATAGAGGAAATGACCTTTTATTTAGGACCTTTAGATTAGTGCAAATTTTGTAGTGTAAATTACAAAAAAAATATACTTCTCTGTTGAATGTCTTTCTGAAATTCTCGTCTCTTTCCTTCGTGTCACTGTCCTGCTGTCTTATGTGGATGCAAAATTGAAACACGAGTTAACATGTCTTTACTGTTCTGAAATCGGAACAGGCTCCAGCAGTTGTATTCATTGATGAGTTGGATGCTGTTGGGAGGGAACGCGGCCTCATTAAGGGTTCAGGTGGACAAGAGCGTGATGCTACACTAAATCAGGTATGCAGATGTCTTTGTCCAGTTTATCGATCTTTATAGCAGGAGCTAATGGTAAAATCTTATGTTTGTTGCTTTGTGACTTCATTTTGTTTATCAATGGCAGCTCCTTGTATCCTTGGACGGATTTGAAGGCAGAGGAGAAGTCATAACTATAGCTTCGACAAATAGACCAGATATTTTGGATCCAGCACTCGTCAGGCCTGGAAGGTTTGACAGAAAAATTCAAATTCCTAAACCTAGCCTTCAAGGGCGCGTTGAAATCTTACAGGTGTGTGTGTTTTATATTAGCCAGATGTTCATGATGTGATGTTTAATCTATGTGAACCAATGTGCTTGTTTCTTTAGTTTCTCACTATCACATTCTTACCTAATCTTTTAACCCAAGTTATCTACTTAACAATTTTTCCTTATGGGCTTAGGTTCATGCTCGCAAGAAACCAATGGCTGAGGATGTGGACTACATGGCTGTTGCTAGCATGACTGATGGAATGGTCGGGGCAGAGCTCGCAAACATTATTGAGGTTGCAGCTCTGAATATGTTGCGGGATGGTCGAAGTGAGGTAGTTTTTGCTAAATGATGGAAGCATTGACCTTTGGGACAGTTCTCGAGCTGTGGTTAGCCTTGAAAGTGATGTTTGTAGAAACTGGATTGCATTTTTTAACCCAAAACCATGAATATACAAAACATTTGGAGAATGAATGTCCAAAAGGTTATCGGGATTTTCGTATATGTGGTACAGTATATAATAATTATCGGGTTTTGCATGATTTGTATGGAACTGGAAAAGGGTGTAAGGGAAAACAAAAGTGACCTGCGTCGTCTTTATTTTCTTGAGAGACGATTCCTGTAAAAGCATGATAAGAAGCCAGACTTGACAAAACTGTACTCGATTATCAGAATCCAACTGAAAACCACTTCTAAAGTTTTTGAATATTGATTTCCTACTCAAAAAGACAGATCATGCGTACATGAAATTCTTACGTCTTTCTATACTTTGGTTTCAGATTAGGTGCTCGATTTAATTGACCCGAAATTTTGATCAAATGATCTTAAATGGCTGAGTGAACTTGAAACACAATAGAAATGGCACAAATCCCAGAATAGTTCCTATGTTTCTAACACATAATCCAAATATGCATATTTATCCTTATATGGACTTAAATTTCTTCTCAGTGTTTGTGCGGTAACTGTTTTACATATTGTTCCTCCTATAGTTAGAACGTTTGTTTTCGAGGAAAACGTGAGGAAAATGTTTGTTTTCCTCAAACCCATTTTATTTTTTTTTGGGAACCAAATTAATTTATAGCTTATGTGTTTTTACCTGAATCCAAAGAACATTTGATCTGGTAAATCTGATTTGGCTGAGCTGATTCTGACTAGATTTAGCCTTCAACCTGATGTTATGAACTCAGTGTTGGCTGTATGAACTAACTCATTCTCTAGCCTCTGAACTATTATTTTTATTATCTCTGAGGTGTTCAGATAACAACTGATGATTTATTACAAGCTGCACAAATGGAAGAAAGAGGAATGCTTGACAGAAAGGACAGGAGTCCTGAACTGTGGAGGCGGATAGCTTTAAATGAAGCAGCCCAAGCTATAGCAGCTGTCAACTTCCCTGATCTTAGAAATATTGAGTTTGTAAGATCCGTGCTTCAGTTTCATCGATTGTTATCTATATCATACAGCTTGCTGAAGTTACTTTCTGTAAGGATCAGCTCAATTTCCTCGTTTTTTTTCTGGGCAGCTTAACATTGCTCCTAGAGCTGGTAGGGAACTTGGTTATGTTCGTTTCAAATTGGATCATGTCAAATTTACAGAAGGAATGCTGAGGTGTGCTATCCCGCTATATTCTAGTTACTTTCTATTAAACAAATTATTCATCCTTTCACTTTTGAATGCAGCCGGCAGTCAATTTTGGATTATATTACAGTTCAGTTGGCACCTCGTGCAGCTGACGAGATATGGTATGGTGAGGACCAGGTGAGGCAAAATTCTAGCTTTCGTTTTTAGTTTTTGAATTGATCTCTATGTAGCTTGAATACCATGTAATCTTGGAAATATGAGGAAAATAATGTTTTCTTGGGTTTCTCTTTGGTGAGTTTGAATCAGTTGGTTTCTATCTGTGCTACTACTTATATGCTTTCTTCCTGTTTATTGTTTAATTCCTGAAATCTTTATTGGGTAAGTCTGAATGTTTGTCATCTGTTTCGATTGTTAAAAGCATACTACGTACTTGACTAGAAGTAAGTACTTTCTGGTTCTGCCTGCATGGACCTTATATAGTTCTAAGCTTTTGTCAAATCCCTTTTTGTGTATACTTACTTGAACTTAGTAGAAACTTGTGAAATGGGCAACACACAGGACAAGGTTGTGAACTTGGGTCAAAAAGTGAAAAGGGACCCAGGGGCGAGGAGTGAATACTGCTAAAGATCTTTGTCAATTTGAGGAGAACCTTCACTGGAAATGTCTTCTATTGCTTTCCATTTAGCTTTTTAATTCTCTTACTATACTGGATATCATTTTATGAACTCTTGCCAATGTTAACATGCTATAGTGTAGGAGTATGTTAGAAAATTAGAACAATTTACAGTCCGTTATGTGGTTAGAAATCAGAACAACCTATCGGAAACTAAATTATGGCTGCTATTCGAGTTGTGGTGTTGAAAACTGGTTAATCGAGCCGAATTCAAGGTTAACTGATTTTCTGGTTCGGCATTCCCCTGAACAGAAACTGATTATTGTTCAACTGTAACCGTTTGTATCATTAAATCCTTCATAAATACCAAAAATTTTATGTTAATTGCACTACTACTATAAAGCTCAAACTATTGCAATCTTAACTAAATCAAATTTAACATGAGTTGAGTCAGTTGAGACGCTCCAACATCTGTCTAACGAATCTGGTTAACCGGTTTTCTCAAAGAAAAACTTGTTTTCTTAAACTGATCGGTTTTGGTTAACTTGTTTCTTGGAAAGGCAGAACCGGATTGTGGATTTTCTGGTTCAGTTAAAAACCGGATTTTTGGGTTTGGCTTTTGAGTTTTCGGGACCTGACTCTTCCTAAATTGCATCCCATCCTCTCTAAGAGTAAAAGACTAAGGAAAGAAAATGAAAACAGCATATCTGATGTTACAGACATGTCATATGACGAGTTAAATACAACTTAAATTGAGTATCACTGCTTGTTTAATATACCATATCCCAATTGCTATCTGCTTCACGTTCACTTACACTCATATGTTTACTGATGAGATTTAACTTGTTACAGTTAAGCACAATATGGGCACAAACAGCTGACAACGCAAGGTCAGCAGCTCGAACTTTAGTTCTTGGTGGCTTGTCTGAGAAACATCATGGATTGAACAACTTCTGGGTTGCTGAGAAAATCGATGTATGGTTATCTAATGCGTCCTTTTAACATATGATTTTAGATTCGAGTTGTTGGCTTTTTGCTATAACCTAAAGCTTTTGGGTTCTACTTTTAGTTCAAAGTGTTGAACTTGTTCACTCCTACTTGTAAAATAATATTTCTTGCTTGCATACTTTTGTATCAGGACATTGATCTGGAGGCTCTACAGATTGTCAACATGTGCTATGAACGTGTAAAAGAGGTATGGCAGTCCAATTTCCAAAGTAGTACGGAAAGATATAATTGGTTGCAGCACAGCTTCTGATGTATGACTTCTTTCCTATCAGATCTTGCATCGAAACCGGAAACTTGTAGATGCTGTTGTTGATGAACTGATTCAGAAGAAGAGTTTGGCAAAGAAAGAATTCTTTCACCTTGTTGAGATGCATGGGTTTCTTGAACCTATGGCGCCAAATATACTCGACATTAGAGCTCAGAAACGCAAGCAGATCCAAGAAATGATAACAACTCAGAAAGCAGCTACAGGAAGCAATGTTTAAGCAAAGAGATCCAGAGACCTTGTGAAGGTGACTAATCTTGTTTCATCATTGTCTTAGCTTATTTATTGTCTTAGCATTTTTACTTCTTACAATCAAGGTTGCATTTACTTTATGGAACAGTGAACTCATAATATCAGATTATTGTCATGTTGGCACCAGTTTGTTATAATTTTTTAACCGGAAAACTCTCTATTAAGTCTAAACAAAGAAGATAGATGTTGTTCTGGAAAAGTTCATTTCATTGTCGCAGCCTCGCAGGTTGCTTGTTTGATATAAATGATGTGTGCTGTCCTTTACGTTACATGGCTGCCAATTTTCTCTTCACAAATTCCTATCTGTGACGAATATCTGAAATGAGTAACACAAGTGCATAACATGTCAGTTATCAACTGTAGATAAATTGCCTTATTTATAGAAGAAACGGAGTAGCTTATAGCACTGTGTTTGAATGGGAGGTGATACTGCAAAAATATGAAAGATTACTGTATTGGTGATATATGCTTGTTAACTTGTGCATAGCAATCAGTATATAGCTTTCCCTCATTTCAGGACAGCAGAGGATGCAATTTTCTGGACCAGTTTGAGGCCTCATCCCAAGGTGCCTCATCAATCATCAAACAGCAGGTCGCTGACTTCCGACCACCGTTCTAACATATCAAACCTTTCCGCTGGCTACGACATCCCAAAAGACCAGAAATCTGCTCAACTCTGTGGATGAGCAGCTAAGGTGTGGCCCTTTTTTCTGAAACTTCAACGTACAAAAGTTGTACATGAAGCTGTCTCATGGATTATGCCTGGCAGCTTCTACTATAGATTTTGGTTTAGAGCTCTAATGTAGAGCATGAGTGGTGCTTTCCTTTTGGCCTTCAGCCTTGTGCTGGTTTGCTTCCGTCGCGGTTGCCTTGGTAAATTTTGTATAAACTTAAGTGAAATCGTGTAGGATTTCAAATCTGTAACGCAGTCACTTGCAGTGCAAAATAAATGTTCATTTTCCCATTCCTATAAAGAAAATTTTCCTCTTCTCATTCCTATAAAGAAAATCTCCTCTACTCTTGAAGCAATCCAAGAATTATAGAACATGTCCTATGTACACCATAGGGGTACTTTCGTCAGTTAGAATTTAAAACAAATTTATACTATTATCTTATACACTTAAGAATCTCTAAAGTGAGGACACGTGGCGTTTACTTAATAGGGCCATAAATTGAAGAAAACAAAA
>CAAKMY010035537.1:0-26449 GCA_901111285.1 Corrigiola litoralis | reverse complement strand
TCACAATATGGGTAGTCAAAACTGATAAAAAAGTATGAAGTTTAAACTGGAACGGAGGAAGTATGTGACAAGATTGTGTTGAATTTTTTGGGGTTAATGTTGTTTTGAGGTGATTTGAGATCGGTTATGATTGGTTTGTTTGATGGGGTTTTTGTGGGTTTAGTAAGTGCTGAAATTGTGATACATTTGTATTTGTTCTTTGATGATCAATTTTGTTTGTTTTTCTGTTGAATTTTTGTGGGTCAATGTTGGTTTGAGGTGGGTTTTTGTTAATTTGTTTGATGGAGGGTTTTTTGGTAGGTTTAGTTAGTGGCAAAACTGTAGTTTATATGTCTTTGTTTCTTGACAATTTTTTTTTTTTATTTTTTTTGTTGAATTTTCGCGGTTCGGTGTTGTTTCGAGGTCATTTGAGGTGGGTTTTTGTTAATTTGTTTGATGAAGGGTTTTTGGTAGGTGGTTTTGTGTGTTTAGTGAGAGGCATAAGGGTAAATGCATATGTTATTCTTGTTTTATTTGGTGGGTCCAATGTTATTGTGGGCTAATTTAAGATGGGTTTTGGTTGTTTTGTTTGATTGAGGAAACTTTCGTTATGTAGGAAGTTGGGAACTTTGTTGGTTTCGTTGATTTTGTTAGTGGTAGAATGATAAAATGTGAGTGTAATCACTCATTGACGTTTGCGAGATTCATCTTGTTTTACGGATAATATTTGATGTTTTGTGTTGGTTGCTTGATGGGCTTTTGATTAGACTTCATAGAATGGGTCAATTTGAAGACGGGTTTACTAGGCATTTTATTGCTTGAATGGATAATTGGGGATGGATAGTAATTAGAAGTTGGCGGTCATTGAATAATTTTGATGGGAAAATGAATTAGTTTCGGATAGCTATGAAGTTCATTTATTTGAGTTGGGATTTCAAGCTGAAAATTCTGGCGAGGGTGTGTAGTGAACAAAGCCACCCTGACACTTCATTTTCCTTACAAGCATACTCATTTTTAGATGCCCAGACATGGCATAGACACTTGGACAATTGGGGCATGCTTGGCACAATGTAATCCCCCGTTCCAAAGTATTGAGATACATACATATTAAAGAAAAGGGGAGATAAGTAAGAAAATTAAGGAGACAGGGGGTGTTGTTGAAGGCAATCCCAATTACATTGCTGTAGGGTCTCTATTCAATTGGTATGATGACCATTTTCCAATTCCAATTCATGTAAACACCATTACACCATTGGATGTATTCTATTACAATATACACTATGTGACCCCTCTCTCTTCCTTTCATGTTCCACCTTGTTTGTTATAAACGAGACCCCATTATTTTGCAATGGAATTGGTTTTAATTCCAAATCTTGATAGGTAGTGAAGTTAAATTCTTATTATATCCATAGAGATAGTTTGTGTCAAACGGTTGTTGGAACTTGGAATGAAATTTGGTGCGAATGGTGATGCATTTATCTTGTGATAGTTGAGAGAACTCCCGTTGTTTTGTGAAATACTACTATACAAAGTTAGATATGCAGTTTTTGCGTACGGTCAAATTATGCCCTTCAAACTAAGCACCTTATCTAGGTTATTTTGGTGAGTGTTGTAACAAATTAGATACCAGCTGCGCAGTTTTCTTCTTATTTGGGGGGGGGGGGCAGGGGGAATGGAGTGTGACTATGCGAGTCACAGATCAGTGGAGGATAGAGCCTTTTTCAGATTTATGTGAGGTTTATTAACACACACACACACACATATAATATATATGTGTTGCATTCCCTTTCCCATTGATTAGTTAGCTTGAAAAAAGCTGTCTTTTTTAGTATCTCATGTTTTTTCATCCTGGTTGTGCAACTTTTCTTTTCTTTTCCTGGTAGGGTGGTTGTAAATATTTACCACTCTTATGGGAGGTTCTGTTGTTTGTCTTGCTGTACACGCCTTTTTTCGTTCTCTCTGGGTGTTTCTTGTTCTTTTCGCTTTTATTTCCTTGTATTACTAAGAAGAGCTCGTTGTGTTTCTCTTGGATTATAGTCTTTATGTCAACCTGCTAACAACTGAAGTTGTAGAGGGAGTAATTATTGCATGCGACTCTTGAAACATGTGCTGGGTGGTGGAAGGTGAGAGAGAGGGGGGGGGGGGGGGGTTATTGGGTGACATTTGATGAGTTGAATCATTGTCTAGTTAGCCTTTCCTGTTGTAGCAAGCTGTAGAAGGCAGGATGAAGGCTCGACCCGGGTCTTCTCTTTTGCTCAGTTAACAAAGAGAACGCCTCATCATGTCGAATCGTGCCTTATCCTATAACTGTCACATACTAAAAGGTTACTTTGTTTAACTGCTAGCTTGCTTGAGTGGTGGAATCTTCTTCTTTTTGTTATCAGTATTCATATTGAGAAGGTTTTGAGGGGGAGAACGTCAACAATGATTGACGTTATTTCCGGATTCCTTTTCTCCTAATAAAGCTTTAAAAAGACTAATTAAAGTTTTTTCAACATTGGTTCAACCCATTCCTGTTTATGCATGCATATACATCATGGTAAACATTATCAAAACCTGGCAATTTCTTCATATGATGCTTTAGATTACATGCTCAGCTCAGAGGAGGTTCCTCGCACATCGGTCCCTCCTAAATATGAGTGGTTTTCATAGTTCTTTCTATGAACTTAAGTCGTATCAGAAAACCATTTTATTTTCTTCAAAACTCTTAAAAGTAATGCTTATTTTCAAAGGATAGCTGTTGGAAGAACATGGTTCTGACCTTCTCAATATTTTCATAGAACTAGCATTATTCCCTAAATGTTGGCCTTGCTTGATGTTATGTCACTATGTGCCAGGTCAATCAATATAATTGAAGAAAATCATCTATCAATTTTTTGCTATTTGAATGTTTGGAATTGTTGAGCACTTTTGTCCTTGAGGGTGAGTAGCTTGGTCATGTACTCTATAAGGTCCTAGTCGTTTAAGATGTCTCTAGTGTGTAAATTGAGTTTGATGTATGATGCTGCAGTGTACCAATTTTAATAGAGTTGAGACGCAAGATAAAGAAGCATTTGATTTTGTCATTCTCAAGACATGGTGGCAGGAAAAAGCGAGACTTGAGGATAGATGGCCTAACATATAAGCAGCTGATCTATCTATTTTAATCAAATTTGTTCACCTTGCTTCCTGTTGTTTCATGTAGGTTGCCTTGTTTTACTGTAAGAAAGTAATATATATGTATAGGAAATTGCGATATATGATATGGAGGGTAAGGTGACAGATCTTATGTACTCTAAGAACACACAATCATAGCAGCAAATTAGGTGATCATGAGTGTTTGGGTCTTAGTAGAGACAACTGTAAAGGCATCATGCGTTTATGCTAGATTTGCTGGCGTTTTTACTATCCTTAACTTTGGAATTTCGGATACATGATGTAATCGGTCCATTCATCCCTGGCTTCCCCAACCTTCAAATAGAAGAAAAGAAAAACATATTTTACCTCTTTTTCTTACCCCTTTTTATAGTATTTTATTTTGGCATAATCTTTCAGGTGGAAGCAAAAAGAGCTCTATCCAGAGAAGAACAAAGTGCCTTCAGGCAGGACCCATCTAATGCTGGCAGAGGATCTGGAGGTGGTGGTAATCTTAGAACCAAGAAAATTTTTGTCGGAGGACTGCCTCCCACTCTAACAGAGGAAGGTTTTAGGCAGTATTTTGAGAATTTTGGGCAGGTTACTGATGCTGTGATAATGTATGACCAAACAACTCAACGTCCACGTGGATTTGGGTTCATTTCGTTTGACTCTGAGGATGCAGTTGATAGGGTACTGCAGAAGAACTTTCATGATTTGAATGGAAAGGATGTCGAAGTCAAACGTGCTCTCCCAAAAGAAGCTAACCCAGGTAGCACCAACCGTGGTGGAGGCTATCAAAACTATGGTTCTTCGAGAAGCAATAGTGGTTCATTTGACAATCGGATGGAGGGAAATAGATTCATGCAGCCTCAAGGTGGGGGCTTTTCACAATATCCTGGCTATAATGCTGCAGGATATGGCAGTTATGGCGCCCCAACTGGAAGCTATGGTGGTTATGGTAGCTACGGTGTTGGTGGTTATGGTGGTGCAGCAGGTGGCTTTGCAGGCCCAGCTGGAGGATATGGAGGCTCCAATGCTGCTGGGGCTGGTTATGGGAGTGGTCCTGCCAGTGCTATGAAAGCTGCATGGAGCAACCAAGCTGCAGGCTATGGTGCAGGTTATGGGCCTTCTGCTGGTTGGGGTTCTGCAGCTGGCAGTGTTGCTTCTGCACAAACAGGTCAATCACCTGGTGGGGGTCCAGGGTATGGCAATCAAGCGTACGGTGGTGGTTATGGAGCTAGTGCTTATAGTTCAGGTGGATACGGAGCTGTTGGTGGCCGCACAGGTGGTGGGGCTGCAGGCGGTGCTGATGGTGGAGATCAATCAGCAGCTGGGGGTGGCTACATGGGAAGTGGTTATGGTGAGACTAACAGGAATTCAGGGTATGGTGGCTATGGTGATGCTCAATCCTGGCAAGGACAGCAGTAGTCATCCCAAGTGTATCTAATTCGGCTTCCATGATTGCAGAGGATAGTTTCGAACAACTCAGAGGGATCCTGAATCTGTTTCTTTCTTGCTTCTCAGTATTTTTATTCTTTTTCTTCTTCTTTTGAATTAGTTCTGTTAATTCTAAGTTGCATCATACAGTAGCTCTTCAGCTAGTAGTACAGTAACTACTAGGTTCTAGGAGGGAAATACTTTAGTGGCCGCTTCGGGTTCTTGGTATTCGATGAGAGATCTATTTGTGTTTATTGTGGTGCTAGTAATAGTAGCGTGATTATGTTTGTTCTTTCTGGTTGCATCTTTTGACATTGCCTTTGCAGCTGAGTCTTGTAAATTTTTGCTGTTGTTTTCCTGTGGGCACAAGTGAACCTTACTGTAACAGAGAGATAAGTGGATGTGCTGTCTTTTGTGAATTAGCGAAGTATTGTCAACCTGGAGTGGAAATTATAGTCACCGAAATGAACTTTGTAGCGGGTAGCTCTAGTCTTGGTAGCTATTAGCACTTCCTGTAAAGGCATAATTATTCTTCCTCCATTTCCAGTTGTACAGGAAAGTGAATTTAAGATTGCAATTAAGATGGGATCAGGTCATCGTTTCTTGGGTGAAGATCAGAAATTTTAAATTGGATTGGATTGTGAAGAACAGTCCAGGTCGGATCATTCAATGATGCATCTGACTAGGAAATCCTGCAGATAAGAGGCATCAGAGATTGCAAGATCTATCTTCCAATGGTATGTGTACATTGCAATCTGAAGATTAGGTGCACCATCATTTGCCTATCCTGTTACTGCTCAATCTTTTGTAACATTAGATGGGAGATGAAACTTTTAGAGAGTTTTAATAAGTTCGACTTATATTGGTTAGTGAGTGATCTCTTCAGATTTAGCTGATAAGCCCTTCGGTAGTTTTATTGGGTAGTTGTAGGTTTGTTACATAGATATGTAGGCATGATTGTGAAGAATCTAACTGGTTTTTTGTGGGTGATTCTGCTGTTGCATGCACTTTTGGCAGATCTTTTTTCTGATATAGCTCATGCTGAGGAAAGTGTTACAAGTTGGAGTTGTTCTTGAGGATGTACCGTGGGTTGACAGTCGTATTTGACCTTTTATTTTCTTATATCTTGTGATGCTCAACCGAAGCACTTGGAGGACGAGGAGTGGTCTTACATGATACTCCGTATATGTGTTGACATTCCTTGTGAGAGAGGTTTCTCACATAGTTGGAACAATGCTGGTGTCGTGATTTTGCATTCTTGTCCTATTTTCCTGGACTTTCTTGTATCTTGTGTAGTTGTGTTCTCTATTCTCTCTATATGAATGTTCATTGTTGGTTCCATATCTTTCCGAGTTCCTATATATTATCCAACTATTCCTGGTAGAGTGAGTTGAAGGACTCCTGAACTCATTAGACATTCTTATGAAAGAGTGGTCGTTCACTCGAACGTCTTGCTTAGACTGATTTTATCAAAACGGCTTCAAGTAGTCAAATAGGGAAAGTTGCTGGTACACTCCCTGCAGTAAGCCTGTTTCCCTTCGCACCCCCAAACTTGAAGCTTGGTTTAAATCTCAAGTTCTTGATCCTATCGATGCCGTGATTCCGTGGACATAATTTGCTTTAACGTACAGGACTCTGCATAGGGTGTTTTCTATAGGTGGATGTTTGCAAGCTGTGCTTTTGTGAATGTTGAAATTCAATATCAATGTCCTTTACGGTTTCAGATTCGGCAAATCTAATTTCCACGAGTTGCAGGAGTGTTGTGTCCTCTTAAACATGATTATGATGTGTTAGTTGTTATCCAAAATAAGTCGAAGTACAGAAAATGTTAGCCCAATGAAGGGATATGAATCTCTAATTAACTTTGGCTTGCAGGATGCTTGAGTTGGTCTTAGCTTGCAGGGTGATTGTGTACTTTTGCGATAAAAGTGGTCTTTTTTAAGTTTGTGTTAGTTAAAAGAGTGTTGTCTGGTCGATATCTAGTTGCACGTTTGCAGAGATAGTTGCTAAGAAACCAAGCAATACATCTATAATAAGTTGTTCTTGGTTAGTTAATAGTCAAGAGTCACTTTCGGAAAACCTCTTGATACAGTGGTAGAGGGAAGGCATTATGCACTGCAGAAAAGTTCAGGTCTCTCCGAATTCTGAAATTAGTCTGTTGCAATTAAAATTATTTGAAATTTTTTCAAAATTTTAGTGATGAATTATGGATGTAGAAAAAGCGGGGTAGTGGTGACTGGTGAGCTTATCACCCTATCTTATTAAACTGACCATTGTGAGTTACACGTTCTATCAAACATGTTGGGTTGGTGTCAAAATTCTAAATATATTCGTTGTTGACACATCTGATTTAAAATGAGCTATATTTGGTTTCCCCTGTACAGAAGAAATCTACGTATTGGTTGGAAAAGCGCTCTCAAGTCTCAACCGTAACATACTGGTTCTTTCAAAGCTCATTCTATTCGTTTATCTTTCATGCGAACACAAGCTGATATGAGCTATGGTCTAGCCCTACATGTTTTTTAGATGAAATCTTAGGATTATAGCCGAAATAGTGTGTAAAACACACCCACAATACAAAGACGATATGGATTACCTATGGAACAAAGTTCCTAACACCCTAAACACCTCATGAGATAATACCAACAATCACTATCAACCCATAAAGTATACGGGCCGAATTGCCAAAAAGGTAAAAATAAAAGACCTCAAACGACATCTTGGTAATAAAACTTGATCAGGCGACAAAAGGGTAAACAAAATTGACTCAGGCAACAATCTTACCAAAAAACCCACATTTTTGGCCTGAGAACATGCGCGTGGCTTATACGACTAAAAACTGATATTTTAGTAATAAGGAAATCCATAATTTACCAAAAAACTAATAAAAATATTAACAAACCTCTAAAAATCCTGAAAAATCACCAAAAAATGAAAATTATTTTACTGTCATTAAAAAAAAAATCCCAAAAAAAATTGTACTCTCAAAAAAAAAAAAAAACAATATTTGATTTTTATTTTCTTTCCTATTAATGCAAAACATGGGAATATTAGAAAAAACACCAAAGTCAATATTAATTTATTTTTTCATTTATGCCAACAAACCTTTAAAAAAACAAGAACAATACTGTACTTTTGATCTCTCATAGTGGTGATCGCAACTATGAAACAACCCAAATCATGATATTCACAGTGGGAGATAAACAACAAGTCTCTACTTCACCATGTCCATCAATACCAAAGACTTCAAACCACAATCAATGGCGTCACCACCACTCACCACCCTCACAAACAAACCCAAAAAATTGCCATTTTGTTCCCCATCTCATCTCTTCCCAACCAGAAACAATGTCAAACAAAGTGCCCTCCTCCATCTCCAAAACCCCGAAACCACTGCCACTAAACAGGTCGTGGAGGAAGGAGTTATTTGGGGGGAGAAGGTGGCGGCGTAGCGCGGGTGGGGCGGGGACGAGGTTATTTCTGGCGGAAGTTGTGGGTGGGGAAGAGTGGTAGTGGACGGTTTACTTAGAATTTTCAGTGGTGTGTTTGGGAAGTGGAGATGGATGTGGAGAGTAAATGGAGTTAGGTGAGGGTGAAAATGATGAATGGAGGTTTTTGGGTTGAAGGTGGGTTGAAGGATGGTGATGAACTGGGTTGAAGTCTAAGGATGATGATGAATTCTTAGTTTTAGGGATTTTTTTTGTTATACGTAGTTTGTTTTTCTGTTGGATTTGGGGGGGGGGGGTGATGTCTGTTTTTTTATTTAGTTCTAGGGATTTCTTTGGACATTTTTTGGGACTTTTTTTTATGGATAAAATATTATTTTAAAGTCGTATGTCTCACGCGCATGATCTCAGGCCAAAAATGCGAGTTTTTTGATAAGTTTGTCGCCTGAGTCAATTTTGTATACCCTTTTGTCGCCTGAGCAAGTTTTATTATCAATATGTCGTTTGGGGTCTTTTATTTTTACCTTTTTGGCAATTCGGCCAAAGTATACGCAAAGAAGCTCAAAACCAAAGATAAAAACTACAGCTTCACAAATAACAATTCTAAACCTTGCGAAATTGAAACCTGCTACATGCCACTATAAGTTGAGCAAGTGACATCCACTACATCTCGAAGATAGTTCGAGGTTTGCAGAACATCAGTTTCCCACAACTAGGTACTTAGGTACCATCGACTTGTCCAAACTAACGTTATTATGGACGACTGTCCGGCCTCCCTTTACTTGTTTAAACCAGACTCCACTAAGCGACCACCTAAGCATAACATCAAAGCACTCATGCTTAAGGAAACTCATCGACCTCACAAACTCAAGACATCTCTAGAAAACGAGATTTTGAGAAACCTCCCCTCCCCACACTTCAACCATTCCTTTCATAAAATAAGATTCATACTTCACCTCTCACAAGGTTAGTGGACTTGTTTCTTACATGTTACACACGAGCAACTTACACACATTATGTTCAGTACTAGTAGCATATAAATTCTGAACAATCGAAATAATCTGGGTGGATAACGTATTGACATCACATATTTTGCATAAGCAAACAGCATTGATTCAGGAGATCTTAACAGAACCATATCTTGGAAGAATGATATTGAATGAAATATTCATCATTCCGTACAATCAATAACAGAAAGTAAAAATCTAATCGAGAAATTACTCTATTACAAGTTTACGACAGTACTGACATTACCACTAATCTGTTACATTCGGCGCAAGTCCAAGTTGCTCTGGCAATTCCTGACCACCAAGCTTGTCCTGGTCTCTGAAACCAAAAGACCATGCTTGAAGAACATCCTTCACATTGAACTTACTTTGCTGGACCAGATGCTTCCAAGAAACTGAACGCATCTCCGACATGCATGTTATATCCTATTGTTTTATTGAAGCCTTACATTGCTGACTGATAAACCGCTCTTCGTAAAGACAAATGACTACTCACTCCCATAACAATAGTACTGAAGAACTAAAATGTATAAGAAAACGAACTGATGTGATATGATGTCCGATCATCTTCTAAGACTGTGTTGCTCGCTAGTCTAATGCATCATCGTCTCCTGCCGTTTTAGCTTCTTGGCAGCCAAAGTTGGTCTTCTTGATTTTCCGATGAATTTGCTTCCTGTCGCCCTGACTTGAATTATGATGAAGACTGTAGCTAGCAGCGCCTTTCTCTACCGTTTCTTCATGTTGGCCGCCTAAGTTGTTGCTCTGGATCTTTGAGATTGTTGGTTTCTTGTTGTCAGTGCAAGAATCTTGATCAAGACTATAGCCAGCTACACCTTTTCCCACTGTTTCTTCATGTTGGCCGGTTAAGTTTCTCCTCTCGATCTTCGGTCTCTTTCGTATCTGCTTCTTGCTAGGGTACGAATCGTCAAGACTATCATCTAAGTTGCTGCTCTGGATCTTTGAGATTGTTGGTTTCTTGTTTTCAGTGCAAGAATCTTGATCAAGACTATAGCCAGCTACACCTCTTCCCACTGTTTCTTCATGTTGGCCGGTCAAGTTTCTCCTCTCGATCTTCGGTCTCTTTAGTATCTGCTTCTTGCTAGGGTACGAATCGTCAAGATTATCATCTAAGTTGCTGCTCTTCTTCTTCGGACGCTTTGGTATCTGCTTGTTGCTAGGGCAGGAATCATCAAGATTATCATCAAAGTTGCTGCTCTCCCTCTTCGGACGCTTTGGTATCCGCTTGTTGCTAGTGCAGGAATAATCAAGATTATCGCCTAAGTTGCTGCTCTCGATCTTCTCACTCTTTGGTATCTGCTTGTTGCGCATAGTGCATGAATTTAGATCATGAGCATTGTTGTTGCTGGTCTTTACCTCCTTTTCTTGGGCAGTTTGCTTTTCCTTACGAAGCTGTTCCTTCTCCGTGCATACTATGAATCGTAACTTAAACTTTTCCTTGGTAACAACAGCTTCCAGTTCCTCCTCCGTGAGATAGTGTCGGAGAGTCTCCAATTCTTCCTGTAGATCCTCGACGGTTTCGTCAAGCATCTTTTTTGGTTTCTTCCCTTCCATGCTATTATAACGTAGCTAACTAGTGAAACTTTATCAAGAAGTATATAAAACGGACAAGAACCCTATGAAATTCTCCTTAGAAGTATATTAGTTGTATCTTTGTAGCAATAGTTTGTAGTTTATATAGGAGGGTAGTAAAAAGGAAAGGAAAGTAAAAGGAATGAAGGCAAGAATGAAGTGGAGATTAGTTGGAAATCAGTTTGTAGTTTATATAGAAGGGTAGTAGTATCTAAGGAATAAAAAGAAAAAGGAAACCAGGAATGAAATTTGGAAATCAGGTTGTAGTTTATATAGGAGGGTAGTGTTGAAGGAAAGGGGAAAAAGAAAAAAGCAAGAACGAAGTATGAAAATCAGTTGGAAATCTGTTGAAAGTCAGTCTCTTTCCCTCTTTTCTTTCTAGGAATAAAACAAAATAACCGCCAGCAAGAATTCTATACTCCACTTATAAGAAACAACAAAAGGTTAGGAAAAAGCGAAGATTTAGTAAATCTATGGCAATATTTTGGGGAATTTGTGATATTTCATTTATGTCTGATGCACGCATATATTTCAATTAAAAAGTGTACATGTTTGCTGAGGGCGGACATGCGGCATGCTGGATAGAGTCTTGTAATTTAGGTCGATAGTAGAAGAAGTACAGTGTATTAAGACTGCAAGTGAAATTTCTTATAGACCAATACTTAGACTTCCGGGATGCTAGACAAGTCTAACTGAAAATATAGTGTTAGGTAATATGACCGAATTTCCACTTTCGACAACTAATTATACTCCAGTACCTATTCGCATGACACCATACTCTATACATATGTTTAACACTGCAAGAACCTTCATATTCATAATCCAAGCGTGCAAGAATTCAAGAAACTGAAATAGATTTCATTATCAGTGAACATCAGATCAACGACTTAACGTACAACTGTAATTAATTCTGTGATCATATATAAGGGATGAACATATCCTTATATATAACAACTTAAAGGGCAGCAGTGCAACTGAGGTAATTGTACCTCAAGGTATGGCTTCGCAGCCACCATCTCTACTTCTACTTGTTGCAACACATTGTTGCAAACTCTCCCACATCACTGCACCATCATTATAAACAACTAAGCAACTGAAGAATTGTAGAATGTTTATCACTAGAATTGTTGTAGCACTTGGCTTTCAAGGATGGTACCCCCTCTAGTTATAATCAGATCTTGAAGGTCCTTTTTGTGTGTAGGCACAAAATCACCACTGAAAAAGTATTACAAGCCACTGACAAGCATTAGTGCTTCCAAAAAGAACATTGCCTCAGTTTGAATTTTTTTAAATCAAAAGTGGAGTTGTAGAGCTAATGTAACAGGTAGTGTTCAGGAAAAAGAAGAAAACTTATCAGAAAACAGACTTGTCCACTGAAAAGATATGCAATTGTCGCACAAAATAATGATCCTATTTTCAAACTCCCTTTAGATGCAAAACCAAACCGCCGTAGAAAATAAACTAATTAAAGAATGATCCTGAATGTACGTACTTCAGTTCAAGAAGCCATGCTCAAGAACTGTCCTCAAGAACTGACCGGCATAAACTGCCTGTAATGAAACGAATGAAAGTTATGAGGATGTTCATTAGAACAGAATGGAAAGAACATAGTGAAGAAATTGGCCCAGCAAATACTCTGCACTCGTCACTTCTAGACAACTGGCTAAAAACTCAATAATAATGATGGAGATTGTAAATAAAGGAACAAAGAATTACAATTCAGAATGTCATCAGATACTGACAACATCATTACTTGTTGGATGCCATCACCATCAAAATCAACACCCTTAATTACTGGCACCAGAGGAAGGCCGGTATCCGGAGACAAACTCCAGCTGGTTTATTTGGCCATCTGCAGCTTCATGTTACCCTTGTCATGGAGCTCTTGCTTGATACAATGGGGTGACCTTACTCTAAAATTTTCCCTTCACACTTCCAGGTCTTAAACTAGATAACCAAAGTTACTACACTTCTCCAATTTAGATGTCAACAATGCAGAATACGCGGCACCTGAACTCCTCATTACTCCCTTATCGAAAAGCTCGTGGTTCCTCTAGTTGATCATGAATTAGAGAAGGTATCAATTGATCCCTCAGGCAAGGTTAAGGAAGCTTATTTGCGCCGGAAATGAGTGTTGTACTGAGCCTCTTCCAAACGAAACAGGCTAGTCTGAAGCAGCAGTAAACTCACAGAAGAGTAGCATATCCTGATTTAAGTTAAGCTGTGAGTCCTCCATGACTCACAATTCCATATTGATGGTATTAATTGGAGAAAAAAAATTGAGTTAATTTTTTAAAAAATTGGTTCCAGTTTTTAAAATTCAAGGTTATACAGTTAGTCAGTTATGATCATGGTCATATATAGATTTCGTTGATTTGTGCACTCTTTTTCCGGGTCCTGAATTTGATTTGCACACAACATATGTTCCCAATATTTATCATTTTTCTACTAGTAACATGTCTTTTTAATTATCATTAGTCTTACGTGTACTGACCAAATTATGTACTAACTGAATACAACAGAAATGAAATTATAACGCTAAATTATTCAAAATCAAAATTGCTTCTGCAAATTAAGAACAAGAACAGCATAATAAGATCACTTTACAACAAAAGTAGCAAGAAAATTCATTCATAGCATTCATTGAGTCGAAGCGATTACAAAACTAGGAAAATTCATATTATAGCCACCAAGAACAATGTAAAGATCTCTTATTTCAAAGAACAAAACCATGTACTAGTTACAATCTATCATACTCAAACTCATGCTTCAGAAGTCCAAAGAACCCTACCCTACTTTGCAAACTAAACGAAAGACAAAAAGCCACCAAACAAACGGTGCTAACGAAACAAAATGAGACTCAGTAGCCATTGATCAGTGATGGTGGTCGCATAGCTGTGCCATCTTCAATACTGAAACGGACCATTTGGTTCAAGCTGCTTGCACAAGGCCACATAAGCCGAGTAAAGAACCCTATCTTTAGCCCCAGTACGATGATTCTGAGTATGCTTGCAGAAGTACTTGAGTTGTTCAAGCGTGCAACACCCAAGAAGTTGCCCCAACAGTAGAAACAGCCAGTTAATAGATCTCTTCTTGTTAGACAGCACAGGCTTGCAAATGTTTTCTTGGCCACAAAACTTGCATGTTGGCAACACTGGTTCCTTCCACTGCTTCGGGGCGCGATTGTGCATGTCATGCTGGTTCTGCAGTAAGAACATAGCCACTTCTTGAAACTTTTCTTGAACATTATACTCCATGGTGTAAGTCCTCTCACATTTCTTGCACTGCACATCACCGGAAATGGCGTGGATCCCTTTGCCTCTCAAGTACTCCATTGAATGAACCGTGGCACGCTTGTCGGTCGCCCACGCAAATGGTACTGGCACTGTCTCGCTCTTGGCCTTGCTTCGCTCAGATCTTGCCCTAGTCGTGTTGCGCCGTGGTGCACGTAGCGGTTGAGCCGTGCCACTAGATGTGGCCACATTTGATGACGAAGCCATAGCAGGCTGTTTGGTTGTTGTTGGGTTAGAAGGTGCAAGATCAACGAGGGGTGTCTGATAGAAAACACTTTGTGGTGGTGAAGGCAATGTTGGTGATAGGGTGAGTTCAAGGTTATCATTCAAAAACCCTAATGAAGTTTGCGTACTAGTAAGATCATGTTGCTGAATAACAACATTATGGAGTTGTTGTCTTTTGGGGTTTCCTTCTTGTTGGTTTTGTGTGCTTGGATTCTTCCTCTTTTTCTCCATTTCTTGCGGGGATTTCATGATCTTAAGCAACTATGGATGGATAGAACTATAGAAAAACTATAGAAGGGTTTGTAGTGTGTACTCTCAATGGTTGTGACGGTTCTAATGTGAGTGTTAGAAGTATATTTATTGAGGACTTTGGAGTTTGTTGAATGAAATTTTTATTAGGAGTTTGTTGTATGAAGATTTAGGGTAGATTTATAGGATAAGTGTACAGTCCGAGTTTTTAGTTGTACTTGGAATCTACTTTGAAATTTTCTAGATATCAGCGGGGGATTTGTAATTAATAGTTATTCATTTAATTGGAAAATGTATCTGGCTGTTTCTTGCATCATTGGGAGGGGCTTAAAATAACAGTTTGACTTCTCCTAAAAAAGATACATATTAGTAACAACTTGACTAGTTAATCAGAAATCAGAAGAAAAAAAATCATTCTACTTCTATTTCAAAAAAAAAATCATTTTACTTCCTTAGGAAAATCATTTACATGCAAAGCACATATTTCGCTTTTCTCTCGAGAAGACCATCAAAATAGCAGTAGACCCTTTCTCATGTACTCCGTACCTTCAAACAGAGGCAACAGACACACAATTTCACCAACTTTTTAAAAATTAAAGAACTCAACGAAGATAACTAAATTAAAAACTATTATACGGAAAGAATAAAAATATTGTACGATAATTTTTTCACTTAAAATTGTATCTTATTAAAATGGTCTTTTTTTATTTTACAGGGTTAATGAAAAGTGATCTCTGGTTAGTCTTTCTTTTTCTTCGTTTCACATCTCTAACCTTTGACCAGGTCTATCTTTAAATTGAAACTAGACCTTTATCTTTCTTTTGCTTTTTTTTTATATATAAAAATTACACCTTATCTTTCAATAATTTTTTTTTTTTTATGATAATCTTTCAATAATTTCTGATGAAGTATAGTTTTCACTAGTTTCTCTAACAAACTTACATTTGCATCAAAATAAAATAAACACTTTATTTTCATATACCTCAAATCATCGCAAAATTTCATTAATTTCCCAAATATCTTACAAGTACAAACAAAAAACCAAGTAAACTTCATTGCACAAATTCAATCAAAAAGACAATTCTTTTTTAATGTGACATTAATTTTAAATTTAAATGATCATTTATTATTTCAGATGGTCTATTTCTCTATAAACACAAGGTCTAGTTTTGACATAAGATTAGATAGTCTCGTACAAAAAAGGTTTGATTTCCTTAATCCTCAAAGTGAATGAATCGTTGCATTGAAATAAAAGTAGACCCTTAGTCATGCATACTACTTTTACTTATTTCATGCATTTAAAACTGAACTATACAATTTGCGGCCTGTTGCAATTGAGTTTTCCAACCCATTATAGATGTCTGGTGGAGGCGGAAGTAGGTCTATGGTCCATTGGAATTTGAGCAAAGTCCGTCAGTCTCGACTCTGATTCGAAGTCGGATTTGGAGGCAGATTTTTTCCAAGCGAATTTGAATTGGATTTTTTTTTTTTTTTTTTTTTTTACTCTTATAAGGTATGATTTGAGTTGATTACGGATTGAAATCTCATCCCTAATTGACAATAGCAAGTCCAAGTTGCTCGGGCATTTCATGATTACCAAGCACGTCTCTCTGAAACCAGAAAACCATACTTGAACAACATCCTGTACGCTGAACTTGTTTTGCTGAAACACGTCCTTACAAGAACTTAACGCATCTCTCACGCGTTATACACTTGTACCCAATTGTTCTATGGAAGTCTTCCATTGGATTATTGGTAACCCTCTCTTAATAAATGATAAGTGAGTCTTCACTTCCGTTACAGCAATGCTGAAGAACTGGAATACAAACATATATAAAATGTAAAGGAATGACCTTTTAGGACTGTGCAGCATCCCATCCTTTCGTAGGGTTTTTGCTCCTTGGCCAAAGTTGCTCTTCTTGAGCTTCAGACGAATTGGTTTCTCATTGCCCAACTAACAGAAATTATGATCTAGACTATAGTTGACAGCAACTTGTCAGACGAATTGGTTTTATCTCGGCAGCCAAAGTATAGAAGCAAAGAATTGTGGAAATCAGTTTGTAATTTATATTGGAGGATAGTCTCTTTCATTTTTATACTGAGTGAAAGCTATATACTTGTATCCATGAAAGTTTATGGCATCATTGAGAATTCAGAGAAAGATTGGTGGTACGCTTTCCACCTTCTAACTCGAGGGATACCAGTTTCGATTCTCACTGCTACCCAATGGGAGGTTCTTCCTCCACTTAGATGGCAATGGACAGGGTTTCTCAAATCCAATACAACCAAACCATCTTATAGAGTTAGTCACTGGGATTATCCAACTCCATGATCAGAACAGAAGTGAGATATTAGCACGACATGCACATACCAAGGACAAAGAACTGAGAAAGGCTTCATTAGAAAGGATTCTTTGATTGAGTGAACATCAGATCAGTGACTTGCACTACTATAAATCTGCAATGTAACTCATACATAAGGGATACAATCAATACAATGGTCAGACCATCACCCTCAAGGACCTCAAGGGCTCTGTCGATAAGTAAAACTACAAACAGAACGTTTGATGCTAATTCTTCCTATACACTAGAACTGTTTTGAGTCAAAAAAAACTTTCATAAAATGACCCCCAAAACTTGCATCAAATTACAGTAAGCTTCTTATAATTTAACAAAGGGCTGTATTACACCTGAGGCAATAGAATCCAAAAGCCATGTATGAGGTATCGCTTGGCAGCCACCTTCAACAGCCACCATCTCTGCTTCTACTTGTTGCAACACATTACTGAAAACTTCTCCCGTGCCCATCACTCCATCATCATTGTAAACAACTAAAGCAACTGAAGGATTAGATTGTTCATCACTAGATCGTTGCAGTTGTTCTCTGTTTTCAAGGATGGTACCCCCGGCAGCAATAATCAGATCTTGGAGGTCCCTTTTGTATGCAGATACGAAATCACCATTGAAAAAGAAGTTCAAGCCACTGAAAAGCATTGGTGCCTGCAAAAAGTACATTGCACATATGAGATCAATTCATACACAATCGTAGAGCTAATGAAATAGGCAATGTTTAACAAAACATTATCACAGAATTTCCAGTCCTCAAAACACAGTGATCTTTAATAGAATTTCAGGGCACAGGGCATAATGCTTTGAAGATAGCCGCCAAACTTGTCAATTTAAAACTGACCTTGAACTAAAGATCTTATTAAACCTGGCCAACCAGTGCGAATCACAAATCAATAAAAGTGAAATACTACCTGAGAGAAAAGAGAACTTACATTGCTCAGAGCCCTCAGCCTACCGGTTTTGGGGCCATCACAACAACCATGATTATCAAGGCTAATCTCATAAGGATCTTCATCCACAGGACATTTAGATTCCATGCATGCTTTGATCCCTGGCACAGAAGGATCACAAGTACTATCAGACGACCTTCTAGAACCAATAATTAAGTCCGATAGCAGTTCTTTACCCCAATTCGGTGCAAAACACTAAACCAGTCCAAGAAAAAAAGAATGATCCACACTGTACTTCAGTTTAAGAAGCAATGATCAAGGACTTTCTTTTAAGCCCCAAAGAACAGTGCACATGATAAAATGAGAAGCTTATTCATTAATATGCAGGGAGAAAAGGGAGCTTACAGTTGGTTTTAAGTATCCATCTCCCTGTGAGAGTTGCCATAAGAACTTTCAAAGTCCTGCTGCAAGCCCCAGTTGCATCTATTGCTGCAATCACATGAGTGACATCTGGACTCCAGGCTTTTGTCACAGTTGCACCGCATAAATTTGCAAATTTGACCATCATAAACTGTATGTAATGAAACAAATGAAATGTGATGCAGACTTATTGATTAAACAGAAAATGAAGAACCAAGTAAAAACAGCCCAAATAATACCCTGCACTCTTTACTACTATACCTTTGTCACTGATCCCAAACTATCCACAAACTCTTATAAGCATAAATTTATCGAAGGGATGAGAGGGAGAGTGAGGAAAGTATACTTATTTTGCAGAAACAAACCTTTTCATCAGCAGAGAGGGCAGATCCGCATAAAACCCAACTTTTAGCTCCAGTAGGTGACGCTGCCCAAAAATTAGATTGGCACAAGATACTCTCCTCGTCATATCTGAAAACGGAGTTCAGGTAAGATAAATCTGGTGTCTGCTATGTCACAACATAACAAAGGTAGTCTTAAGCATCTAAATGCGCTAAGAGATTTAGGGATGTCATTTTCAAAAATCTAAATTGTTGGAAGACCAGATAAGGTGGACCTTCTGTTGACTCTTGAAAGGAAGAACTCTTAGATTATTTAACTGAAGTTGTGAAGTACATGGGTGATGAATTAAAGCAAAATGTTACTCCTAAATAACATAATGTATAATTAAATTTCTGTTTGTTTACAGAACAGTTTGCATAATAGTTGCTGAAGGTGTCAGAGGTGTGCAGATGATTTTACTCATGCAACATGCATACAGAATTATGTTAGAATACACTTGAGTTACCACGATCCCACTTGGGAGAGCATGTATTGAAACTGCACTGACGCAGACAGAACCACAAGAAGATATCGTGGATGCAAATGATTTTCCAAAATTTTTGCATAGAACGCAAAAAACGTGTTCGGTGTCGGCCCAACCCCTACATAATAAGAACATTTGAGAATGCTAACAGGCAAGCATCATACATTTGAGCTGATGTAGACTTTTTGGCAGGAAGCTTCTTCTTGTGCTTCTCATTTGGAAACTTGAGTGACGAATGAACAGGACAGTACATCAGAAAATCATCCTGTCAAACCAAAGAGTATCAAGTAATTTCGCCACTTCATTAATTTTAGCCAAGAAACAATAAATTATGAGTAAATCTAGTTGTATATAAGTATACATCAAGAAACGAGTACTCACTGTATCCCATCTACATTCTGCAATTTCATACGCACAAGGAACATGATAACTTCTCCGGCAGGCTTTTGCAAAACAGCCAAGGGGAGCTCCCTTAAGCCCGCAACTAGTACACTTGAGCTTTCCTGCTCTTGTAATCTCTTTATCTAAGTTCGTCAGTGTAGTATCATCCTTATAATAAATTTGAGGAGCCCTGCAGTTGCATATAACCTAATCATGTCAGGATCATATCTACAATCATTATTATATCAGTTTAATTCAGCTGGTCTCCACACAAGCATGCTGAAATATTTTCCTTAGGTTAGCTTTAGAAACTAGAGCAGACATGCCAAAACAACCCAAACCAACTCAGCTTCACATAGCCTTTAAGTTTTAGCAGCATGCTTAAATGAGGTAAGAGAATAAAGAGAACACACATAGTTCATGGCAAACCACTTAATCAGTTATCAGTTGAGAACTCTGATACAGATTATTGCCAGCTGAGATTAAAATGAACATCGACTCACGTTCTGGTTATTTCAGTCATGATATAATCTGATTTGTAGACTTCCCTATTTTGAACTTTAGCCTCTTCATCCATAAATTAACGGTAACAATACCAAATTATTGTAATGCTCCAAATAGTGGGATGAGGCTTCAAAGGAGGAGGTAAACTTCTTTTATAGGTATGCTTGGGTAGCTGTGTTTGTTTGTAAAAAGGCTTTGTTCCTCCTATGCTCATTGGTTTTATTGGGGATAATAATTCTGGCAAGTTGTTTCCCTTTCGGCAAGGAGACAGCAATATAATTGATGTGCCTTAAGCATAAACATTACAATAAGTTTATTATCATCAGTAAATAGGGCATTTACATGCTGAAAACAAATTAACTATTCAAATAAATAAATAAAACCATATAGCCTCAAATGAGATCACACACCAGTCTATGCAGCTTTGATGCACATGTATGACGTTAGTACGGCCAGCTTCAGTACCAAAAACTTGTTTGCCATTAGCAAAATGCTGCATGGGTCCACTACCCTAGAGACAAACATACAGAAAATAAGAGATATTAGTACATACATCAATTGTGCATAATATGGTTGTATAATGACAGGGAAGAGGTGAAGCCGTGAAGGAGCCAAATCGCCAGTATATACAATGTTCAGATTGATAGAGACTCACCTCTGTAATTTTCCAAGTCTGGCAGAATGCACACATGAAGTTGATCATTCTAGCAGAATCAGATTCATCTGCGAGCACGTTGCCAGAAGTACTCCTGAACTTAACTGTGTCTGAGGCAGCGGATCCTGAATTTTGTAGATTTGTAACCATCATTGGGGACTGGCCGTGAGCCAACTGTGGCAGATCGTGGTGCAGTTGCTTTTGTCTCTTGCAATACAAAGCATGATGTTCGTCAGTCCCTTGTGCTCTAGAGCCATCAAGAGCCCTTTTGACAGGTTTCTTCGATTGACATTTTGCTGCAGCCTGTAAACACAATTTGTAAGGAGCAGCAGCAATAAGACCACTAACTAAGGTGCATGGTGTGTGACGATGAGGCTGGAGACAGTTGAAGACGTGCACGGTATAAACAAATATACCGTTTTATTATGCTTAATTGTAACAGTACTTCAAAAATGAATCAACAAGAAAAACAAGGATACATCCAATTTTCGGCTTTGACAAACTACAATTCAACACATGAGCAGACGTATACTGTGAGATAGAGCTGTTCCAACTGACGCCATCACCAATTCAACAGTAGCAAACAATCCTTCTGCCTTGATTGTGGCACATAGCACTAATCAAAGCAATTTACATTGCATACATTTAGACAAGGTATTCTTTACTTACAAATAAAACTTGCATTTTGACGTAGCTGAAAGGACCAAGAGGAGGGAGGAGACACGTAGACAACAAATAGCACTAGCATTTCGTCCAGAAATCACAAAGAGAGTATCAATATATTGGCAATGCATAAGCAACCTCACGTCATAACCATGAGCAAGAAAAAATACAAGTAGAAAAGATTAACTTATCTAATGTCCCATTTTGATAGGTCACTCATCTTTTGAGAAAATAACTAAATTTGCTAACAAACAAAAAAATGAGACTGCATATACAAAAAAGCATACTTCACGCACTAAACTGTGTAACCAGGATAAGGATGGCATATATCCCTTTATCTGATTGCACTCTCTTCATGCGGAATATGTAAATTAGCAGTCCTAGGTCTTGACAGAGGGTCATTTCAACCAATAATGACACACAGAGTAGCAAATAAAGGAACAAAGGATAATAAGTCAGATTCTTACATCATCACTACTTCCTGGACCACGGCTGTCAATTTCAGCACCCTTACTGGCGCCAGAGGAAGGCGGGCTATCTGGAGACAACTCCACCTGGTTCATGTCGACATCTACAGCTTCATGTTGCCCTTGTTGTGGAGCTCTTGCTTGAGGAACTGAGGTGACCTTACTCTGAGAATTCCCCTGCACACTTCTAGGTCTCGAACTAGGATTACCAAAGCTACTACACTTCTCCAGCTTAGATGTCATCACTGAAGAATTATGCGGCACCTGAACTGCCTCATTACCCCTCATCGAGTAGCTATTGTTTCCACTAGTTGATCCTGGAGAGGAAGAATCAATCAGTCCCCTTGGCGATTGATCAAGGAAGCTTGTGTAAGGTGGAATCGGAGACTGAACAGAGCCTCTTCCAAAATCTTTAGTAACCATAGCAAAATAAATTAGCCTTGTCAGAAGCAGCCGAAAAGGCCC
Source organism: Corrigiola litoralis (assembly GCA_901111285.1). NCBI lineage: Eukaryota > Viridiplantae > Streptophyta > Magnoliopsida > Caryophyllales > Caryophyllaceae > Corrigiola > Corrigiola litoralis. The sequence continues at coordinate 4,448 of CAAKMY010035537.1, read as the reverse complement.
GAAATCAAACAGCGAGTAGCATTTCTCATAAAGGTCAAGTTGCAAGTGATGTTGATAAAAAATGAACCTGAATTAAGCATCTGCGTAGAGAAAGACGCGTCCAAATTCTTGTAGATATTGACCACATTTTCTATGTAAGGAGCTTCCCGCAAATCTGAGGTTCATGTTCAGCATTTCAATGAAAGTCAATATCAAGTGGAAAAATTCTAATATTTGCATCAAATGAATCCTAAACCTTTTAGGAAATATCTGTCGTTGTCACACAATGTCACCAATTTCATAAAAATCATGCTACTCAAAGAAAACCAAATATATATGCGAGCACACATATTACAGTTTTATCAAAAAGACCCATAGTAAACATCCATTATAGAAGTAGACCTATTTCCTTAAAGGTGATTGTCACTTTTCTTTAGCTTAAAATTGTCACATTTTTAAAAAATTGATAAAATGTGACCTTTAACTCTTTGTGACTAGCTCTAGTTTGAAGTTAAATAACACATCCCTTTAATTAGTTTGTGTACTAGGTAACAAGGTTAGCCACAGTTTTATTGTAGGCAGTAGAATTGTTCCATATTAACCATTAACTTAACATAGAGAGCAAAATCAATGGTTCGAGATATATCTATTACAACAGTTACACTATTCATGCTGCCATTGTACAATGTCTCTTTTCTAATGTGCCTTACATTATCAAAAAATTCAACTAGTACCTCAAAAATCATACAAGTTGAGAACCTTTTCCTACATACCTCAAATAAAACTCACTCAGTCCCAACATATCTAATTACTCTGATATATTATCACATAATCTTGCATGCAACCGTCTATTTTAAATCTTAAAATTAGACCCTTTTTAACACTTTGGCTTAAAGCGATCACTTCCTTCTACTGTGTCTATTAAAAGTAACCACTTTAACTCAATTTGTGACTAAAGCTAGTCTCTTATGAAAAGTCTAATTTTAAGTTAAAATTAGACGGGAAGTGGTCGCGTTAAATGGTCAGCCTATCATCATATTAATAAAAGGTGACTACTTTAAGCCCAATAATGACCATGTCTAATTTTAAGGTTAAATTAGACCGTCTCTCTAGATAATTTGACATACACGAAAACTAATAAATTTCAGCATATTTCACACACAAAAAAAAAATCCAAAAAATGCAATAACAAATAAAATGAGCATTTCTTTGCAACAAATTAGTCCCTTAACTAAATAAGCAGATAGTCTTGACAGAGACCGTCTACTTTTATTATAAAAGTAAACCAAGCCATGTTGGCCCAATAAAGGCATATAAATCTACAGCTCAATTTGGGCTTTGTAGGGCGCCTTCGAAATTTAATAAAAGTAGACGGTCTTTACTAATAATTTGTGCTAGATAATATTATCACTAAACAAGCACCCAAATAAAAATAAATTACCTTGGTCAATAAAGGGCAGTTTGCATAAATAACAATCTGCCCCAAATATCCCTGATTTAGGCACACAACACCTGAAAATTACAACAAATATCAGATCCAATAAAATCACTCACATTTCACTAAAACCAATAAATATAACCATTAATTAACTTAAATAAAAACAACCCACCTGCAGAAAATGTGGTTACATGGTAACAACATAGGCTTCTTATAAAACTCCAAGCTGCCCACCAAAACAAAAAAAACAAATTAAAACCCAAAATATTTCATAAAAATTACATTAAAAATGGATGAAAAGGGAAAATACCATGATGGGCATTTGAGCTCAAGGCCCAGTTTCTGGAGGTGCAGGACCCACGGGTTGATGAACCGGGTATGGGTCTGTGAAGGATCCGACATATTTTTAGTTAGAGTGAAAAATGAGTGAGTGAGTGAGTGTTGTTTTTCTCTGTCTAGGTATGCATGCATATGTGATATGTCATGTGATGTGAGAATGTGACAGGGTTTTATATTCGTTAGAGTATGGTTTTTATGTACGAGAATGTCCCTATAAAAGAGCCGTTGAGGTGGTGAGGGGTTAGGGGTTTATGGGGGTAGTTTGGGGATTTTAAATGAGAAATGGAGTATTGGTATAATAATTGTACTTGCTGGGATGTGATGGCGCCAAGGTTTTTAAGGGGGTCGAATTTTGCCGGGAAAGATTTGGTTTTATGGAGGGAAAACTGAAAAGTACATGTGTGGAATTTTGCCATGTGGTCCGAGATTGGGATCTTTGGTTTAGTGTGAAACTAGTTTTTGAAGCCCGTGCAATGCACGGGTCTCATTTAATGGTCATTTTAATTTTTTATTTATTTATGCAAAGCGGATATATTTTAGTCAAAGTATATTATTTATATCGACGTATATAATAAGAGGTTAAATTACATCCATTTATGTGTAATTTTTATTTTATTGTTATTATAAATTATTGCAATTTTTTAATTATTCAAAAGTAATATCAAAATTTACAACAATTTAAAGTCTATTCTAACTGTGTATCTTTCTAGTTTCCTAACTAAAATAAGTTGTTTTTCAATATAAATTTCGAACCAAATATTCTTTATTTTAGAAAAAAATAATTAAATTACCATCTTTTTAGTTTACCTTTTCTTTTTTGATTGGTTATTATTTACTTAAAATGTAGGAATGATATTATGAAATGATTTGGACCCTTTTTATTTGTTGTTGTATATAGTTGATTACTGTAGTACTTCCATAACTACTACAGATAAAGTCATGTTTAGGGAAAATAAAAAGAAAAATTAAATCTATTACAATAAAGTTGGCGTCTAGTAAAAGGTACACATGCATAAGTGTATACGTGAACTTTCCACTTATCTTTTTTTTTATGTTTTAGACAATGTTCTACTTATCACTGTCCCCTAAAGCAATTGTCAAGAGTCAGAGTACGAATTCCTTCTACTCTCATCCATAAAGCTGCCTTCACCATCCAATATCATTAAAAAAAAGCCATATATAGAAATCTAAAAAACTGAATAATTCGTCAGGCGCATTTGAAAAGCTAGATAATTACTCCATTTTACTTACTCTCAATGACAGAACTTCATTTTAGCTCCTTATCAAAATTGAAATCACCCCTTAAATTACCATCTTTTTAGTTTACCTTTTCTTTTTTTATTAGTTATTATTTACTTAAAATGTAGGAATAAAATATAAAATGATTTGGACCCTATTTATTTGTTGTTGTATATAGTTGATTACTCTAGTAGAACATGGGAAAGTTCAGCACACAAGATAATAAGGACCAGACACAGAGAGAGAAAGTACTCAGAAGTAAAACGGTGAAAAGACAACTATATGACAGAACTTCATTTTTACTTACTCTCAATGTCAGAACTTCATTTTACTCCTTCTCTGAAATCCTTAGCTCCTTATCAAATCTGAAATCACCCCTTAAATCAAACCTTTTGAATACCATTTTGACATGGCTTGCTTTTCCAGTTCACCGGGGAGCACCAAACAGACAACTATATGATGATTTTCCGGGAAGTGATGGTCGGCTTCTTGTATGTCTCCATACCCTTCTTCTTCTTGTCAATTTGTTATTTTTTGGGACATGCATGGGGAGTTTCTCCTACAATTTATCCCACTTTTCTTCTTCTTCTTCTTGTCAGCTCCGGCTTCCTTGGGGATCCGTTTCTCCTACAACAACTTGGTATTTTTTGGGTCATGCATGCATGGCTTTGGTTGACGGCGATCGATGAAGCTGCGGTGACGGATTTAATGAGATCGGATTCGGTTGCATGTGCTTAACCAAGCTATTAATCATATCTCCACATCTGTATGTCTGTAATCTTTAATTAGTTTCTTCATTTTATTATGTTGATCACTTTATAACTCCATGATTTACTGATAATATATGTTTGGGTAATATATCTGGGATTTGCAAAAAAATGATAGATGAGTTGTGGATTTAGCTTTATTCTTTGGATAGTTTTTCCATTTTAAATGAGATAAGCATGTAGCTCACGGAGTAGAATTAAGTGCATGTTCTTTTTTGCTATGTATTGAGGTTTTTTGAATGGTGGGTATTGAGGAAAAACGAAGAATCTAACTTGAGGGAAAATGAAGTGTCTTGAGCTGCTTCATAGGTGTGGAATATACAACGAAACAAAAGAAGAAAGATCAAAGTGTAGTTGTATCGTCATTTCGGTGTTGCCTCTCTTAAAATTTTTGGGTTTTCCATTATTGATTCGAAAGGATGTCTCAATTGTGTTGCATATAGCATATTTTTATAAAGATCATAAAATTCTTGTCATAAAAGGGTCTTCGAGATTTCCTTTCCTTTCCCAACACTTTCAAGGTCACAGATAAAAGCAGAGGAGTCTGGTGGGGACCATATCTTATTTCATGTGGATGCATATCTCTGAATGCATAGGTTTATCTATGAGTGCATGAAGTGTTCATTGAAGTATGAAATTTTTTGACAGGTGGAATGGAACAGTGGCGCGGACACAATGGAGGAAAT